>JABFFC010000083.1:0-18187 GCA_013623535.1 Fusarium penzigii
GGGTGGGACTGCCCAATATTGTGACGGATTGTGACGGTGTAAAGGGAACGAGGAAGGAAAGAAAAAAAAAAAAAAAAAAAAAAAACGAAAGAAGGAAAGGAAATTATTGAAAAAAAAAAAGAAAAAAAAAAAAAAAAAAAAAAAAAAAGGGACATCAAGTAGAGGAACTTTTTAGATGCAAAACATTCAATCAGCTGGGAGGGCGTTCCACTGGTGGGCCCCTCATGGCCAGGGAAAGCGGAAGCAATATAAGTGGTTGAATTGGAAAAACAGGGTGGGGGTCACAGCCTCCCCATGTCGTGTGCTATGGATGTTGAAGATTGAGAGGGAGCATGAGGCCGTTTATGGCTTCTGGTTGGCTCATTCGTTCTCTCATCGACAGCTTACTCTGCTATCTCTCGTTCACGAGTCGACATCACCAGGTGTGATATTCTCACCAATGCCATGTGTAGTGGCTGCAGGACTTAATAAAGATTCAAAATACTTTTCTAGGTCCAGGTCAACAGAAACGTCACTTTTTATCCTTTTTAAATATGAAATACTTAAACGGTTTTCCCTCTCTCTTCTTCATTTATCCCCTCCCTCCATGGTTACAACGGGACCCCATTTTCTGCAACTGTACTTCCGGTACGTCTCCTATCAAAAAAACTCAAAGTTGGCCGAAGCGTCTTTGAGGGTTCTGGACTTTTCTTCTGCTTCTTCAAAACCTGTGGATAAAATGAACAAGGGATGTTCCGTTTTGTGGCCTTGACGACCAGAGCGTATTATGTGGGGGGTTCAATGTCTTGACTCGTATTCGCTGTTCAGCCACCATAGTAGGTAGGTAGCTTATTCGCTCACTAACATCACTAACAGACTCGCTAATATCGAGTATCAAAACGGATAAATGCTTCTTTCCACTCAAGTGCTGGTATCAGTTGTCAACATTTCATCCGTAGTTCTTGTCTTTGGTGCTTCTCAAAGTTACATATGTCATGTCCAGTCTCAATAACTCTCGACCATACTCCAGGATACCTTGACCACCACTCTCTTCGACCTCCTCACAATAAAACATCATCTCAACCCCCTCGACATTTGTGTCTTCTAGTCCCCGACCTACCTACCTACCTGCAGTAGCCCCTCAACTCGGAAGATTTCCGGCACAGCGCTGTTTTCTCCAAGTGGACCAAAAAGTCCCCTGGATCCTCTTCGGTTTCTCGTCTCCAGGTCAATCCAGCTAGTCGTAGTCCAACATCACGGGGGAAAAAAAAGGGAGGGGAAGAAAATCCATGCCTTGTTTCCTTTATTCTAGGCCTACAATCTACCTAATACATTGAGCCTCAATCGTCTAATATTCATACAAGGGTCTCCATTTCTCGATGCCCACGACATGCTCACCCTTAGTAGAGATCGGCCCTGTGATGACAACCAACTTACACCATGTTTCTGTCAACTAGTCATGTCAAGCTACAAGTGCAGCCCTACAGAGTCATCAATTGTTTTTGCGAGCCTTTTGGATCTAATTAGATAACAGACAAAGTCATTTTTACAAAGTAGTTAGGCCAAGCGAAATCGCCAACCTGTCGTCGTTCAGCCTAAATAATACCAAGCTTTTCTCCCATTATCCATTATTCATTATCCGTTCTCCATTCTCCATTACCACCCCCATCCAACAAAGACCCATCCTATTATTTCTCAGTATTGGTCATCTCTGGGTTCTTGTTGGCTCTCCCCACTGCCATGACGGGAGTGACAAGATCCCTGATGGATGAGCTCGAGGCTCCTGTTTGTTCAGTCCCCTCTCCTTCTCACTTCAGTAAAGTGTCATTCTCTTCTCTTCACCAAGTTATCTCTCCGACTGCACGAGTTTCATAGACGTTGAGAAATCAATGACCAAACAATTTCAATAAACCCTGGAATAAGTTCCGTCTCAACCCTTGTTCAAAGCGGCGAATACCTATTACTCTCTTACCCATCTCATCTCCTCTACCCCATGTCGCAACATCCCAAAATGCTCACCGAGCACTCATCAGACGCCCCCCATCCACCACAAGAATACAGCATCAAACTGTCCATCCAGCCCATTTCCACTCCAATTTTTACGTTATTCCCATCAGACAACCCCCTGCATATGCTCTAATGTACCTCTACAAGCCAATAGTCTTACCCTCTTCGTCCCTCGTTAAATGAGAGAGAGAAAAAAAAAGTAAGACCAACTAGCTTGGAACTTTGTGATACTCATGCCGAAGTGGCCCATCGAATATGCAGGCTGCTCGTGTGCCTCTTTTCCATAATCGAAAGAGAAATAGTCAAAGCTCATGCAGGATTATAAATAAACAAACCTAAGAAAGAAGGAGAGTGAGAGAGAGATATGTGAGAAACCAATTTGAGTGGCTCGTTTAACAATCGTTGGTTAGACCTTCTCCTCTGGTGTTGCTTCTCCAAACAAATAATGAGGCTCGGCCCGAAACTTTGACCCTTTTTGAATTTCAGCCTCTTCACAGCCTCTTAACAGCCATTTTCAACTTTATCTCAACCATCTAACTGAATATGTACTTCACGATACGGCATTCTATACATTCTCTCAGAGATGCAATATTGAATTGATCCAAGCTTGAATCATCAATAAGTACCTCAACATGTTTTAATGCATGTGTATGTATATGTATATGCTTATGCAGATTGTACCTGCCTCTCAAATTACACATGACGAACAATTACATACACTCTTCACAGGGACAGCAATCATTTCTGAAGATAGAAACATTATAATTGAAATCGTTGTATTCGTTGAAGTTCCGGCTTCGCAACCCCTACTTCACAAATATGCACCAGTTGGCACAGAATGCCTACGTGCAAACACCAACAACACAACATCTTCTTCCAACCTCCAAACGCTCTCTTTTCCAGTCGTCGACCACTCAACCTCCACCTCGTCACCCATCTCGACCTCCACACTCATCTATCACCACCAAATTTTCACTCTAACTAAATTACATACAACACGACACGGTGGTATCATAAACAAGGTAACGATCCATCGACAGAAATAAAAAGGGACCATTACCAGTCCCGGGTCCGCGCCAAGAATGTACATGGAAACAGGCCAAGTCGGAAAATAGCAGGAGAAAAGAAAAAAAAAGGAAAGGAAACAAGAAGTGAAGATCAGTCAGGATTAGTTGGACCGCACAAACTTCCACGTCTGTTCATGCGTGTCTGAAGTTGAGAGAAAAAAGGAAATTGGCCTCATCTTTGTCATTCCAAAGGGCAAAGAGGTCTGCCGAGAGTGAGAGTGTGTGCGCGCGTCTAGATAAAACAGAAAATATAAAAGGGAATGCGAACAGTCGAAACGCTCAAGGGCGCCGAGTCTACTTGGGCAAGACTCTGTTTGGCACGTGTCAAGATGGGTCCGTTGTGACTCCGGTAAAGCAATGTTTGCGGAAATATCAAAGGAACTTCACTTGGTCCCACTCATGACTTCGTGCATTAGGGTTTGTTTTGTCAAGTCGAAATAGACTTCATTATTAAGATTTGTAGGGGACTGCGACGTCTCACACTCGGGACCGGTCACCAATGTTCAGCCAGCTCATGTCTGATGACGTCTCTGCCATAGCAAGCTGTGGCTGTGTGCTTACACCAGTCGTCGGACGAGTGGGTGGTGATTCATCTGAAGACGGTGCTCCAAAGTAGAAACTGGGGTTGTAGGCGCTGCTCGGGGCTCGATCTGCACCCCATGGCTTTGACTTGTGGTCCGGGTCCCATGCTTCGTTGACGCTCTCAGGGATGCCGCTTGAGTAGCCTGAAGAAGCCCTGGAGGGTGGGCGTTGTTCAATCTTGCCTGCGACACCATCTTTAAAGGGGATCTTGCCATAGCTCGCCACTACAGGGCTGCCAGAGTTTACTCTGTTGACCTCGGGGCGGAAGTCAAAGCTGAGGGGTGGCACAGTTGCTGAGTCTTGGGTGACACGAGGGTTGCGGCTCGCAATTGACTGAGAGTAGTGGGACGTCTCTGAGCTTACGGTTGCTCTCTTGGGACCGCCGAAACCAAGGATCTGCAGCGCACTGCCCCCGGACCAGTACCTATTCCACCCAGAGCTCCTTCGCATGCCATCCTGTGCTTCCAGGGGGCCATTGCGAGGTCGAGGCTCTGCAACAGCGGGATCAAAAGCGACGCCTCGACTATCTTGACCTTGCAACGCAGGATGCTGCATCTCCTGGAGGACGGGCTTGCCAATGGTGGCCTTCAGTTGCTGGTGTGTTGCACTAGCAGTGCTTCCCATTGCGCTGTGGTTAGCGTTGCCCTTGCCGGTACGCCCCATTAGAATAGCCACGGATGAAAAGGATTCCTGTGACATTTGAGGGTTATGGTTTTGCCAGTTGTTGGAGGGTGACATAGGGCCGGATGGTTTCTTCTCGTAGGGGTAGTTCTTGGGTTGTTGGCCTGCTTCGGTACCGGCGTTGCGGGACTTGCGCTTGCGTCGTAGAAGGAGGAGGATCAGAGCAAGAAGGGCCAAGAATCCGAGAATGGATCCAAGGGTGATGCCAAGGATTGCATTGGAGCTGAGACCTGAGTCACTATCACTGTCACCTGCGCCAACAGCGGCGGCTCCCGAAGTGGCCGCAGCACTCGTCTCGCTGACTGTCCAGGTACCGGTAGATGAAGAGTCGTCCGTAGCGGAGGCAGTAGAGGAAGCGAAAGTGGAGGTTTCCTCTACTGAGCTAGTCTTGCTGGATGTCTTTATTGAGGTCTTGGAGCTGCTGGTTTTGGTTGATGCATCCGATGTGGTACTCTCGGAGAGCACTGTTTGGGACTTATCAAGGAGAGCAGTCTGGTCAACCCAGGTGTTCTCGGCAAGGTTGAATACTGCAACAGGGTCGTCAGAGTTTCCACCAACAAACACCAACTGTCCATCGGCGCCTTGAGCGACGGAATAATCAGACCAAGCCTTAGTAGGTGCAAACGTCGAGTTGTACTCGGGCCAATTGTCCATCGTCAAGTCACGCTTCTCGTTGGAAACAACAGTTGGGTTGGTGACGGGAGTACCGGTGTTGTCCCAGATGACATATCGACGGACTGAATTAGCAGGCTGAGTAAGATCGAAAACGTAGAGGCTCTTTGAGCCATCAGCTCCAGTCATGACAGCAGCCGTCATAGTACCAGTGATAGGTTCAGTCAGAGTAATTCCGGGGGTAGTCCAGCCGACACCACCGGGATTCCAGATGCTGACGGCTGTGTTTGATTCACCTCCGCCAACCATGCAAGCCTGGGTATCAGACCAGCTCAGCAAAATAGGGTTAATGGTCTTTGAGGTAGGAGGTTGAGCATAGACGCTATAAGGTTCCGATGCTGAAATCGCATGGCATGAATCAGACGGGGTCTCAGTTCCGTCCTGGCTTCCGGCATATATCAGAATCGTATCGCCATTCTTGACGTAGGTAGCGCCGTGAAACCGTCTGTCCTTGGCCACCTCAGAGCCGATCGTAGTAATAGATGTCCACTCCTTGGTTGAGTAGGAATACTTTTGCAGTCCCATGTACTCAGCCGAGCCGCCGGAACCGCCAACAATAAAGAGATCGGTGTCAGTACCAACACACACTGCACCCGTCACCTTCTCTCCCATCTTCAACTCTTGCCATTCTGCCTCCTGTTCCAAGGGCAAAACCATGAAGGCCTCTGGCGTAAATGCATAAAGTTTGTTGTCATGAATGACAGAACACGAGCCGTCAAGAGACGACGGCACATCGCGGTAGCTCATAGCTAACTAATATCTCAAAGTGACAATAACTCTGAGGATGGTTGCTCGGTGAGATCACGATATCATGGCGTGTTCGATGAGTCGTCGGGTAGGATTCGCGTCGCAAATCGGTTCTCCTTTCGAAATGGCTTCAAGCCGGTTAGATGTAGTTGATAGTAATGAATGTCGTCTGGCAGACGAGCAGTGGTCGAAGCGAAAGCGGTTGGCGGAAAGTACAGGCAGTAACCAAATGATGAACTGCTTGCAGAATCGAAATCCAACGGCTGGTGGATAGTAATCAGGATTGACTGTCGAGCTGGCCGGATGCAGCGATAGGGGGGACCGTAGTCGAAAATGAGCGAAGACTGGCGTAGGGCCTCGACACCACAGGCGCGATTGTGAATAGAAAGGGCCGTCAATGGGGACGGCAGACACAGATGCAAGTAGCAAAGGTAAGAAAACGATAAGTCGTTGACGGAGAAGGGCGAAAATGCTGTCGAGATTGAACGGGGTGAGACAGGTTGGGGGACTCTGCCTAGTCGTATGTTTTCTTGTCCTTTGGTGAGAGTGCCCTGGGCCAGAAACTAACAGGGGAATGCAACTTCTTCTTTCTTCAAGTAATTTGATTTTGCAAAAGCAACACCGGCGATAGAAAAGGAATGATGATAGTCCAGCGATAAAACGATTTCCTCGACGTTCTCGTGCCAGACGGTATCAGCGAGGTCTGGAATGGGTGTTGCGGGATCGCGTACAGGAAAGGAGACGGGGAGAGTAGAGAGAGGAGAGGGGAGAGAAAGGAAGAGAGGGAATGGACAGTCAGGTAGGGAGAGTGCACTGTCTCCTGTCTAGCACCAGTAAGCCTGAGCCAGAGCCATGAAAGACAGGCTTTTGACAGGGCCTAGAGCATGGATTCAGAGACATGAACGAGCAGGGGTTTGTGTCCCAGCGGTTTAGCTTACGTCTGGTATTCCCCAGGGTGCCCTGTAAGAGGCCTTGGATGAAGAAGTGGGTGCGAGACTGAGAGGGATTCTGAATGGCACGGCCGCGACGCCGCACCGTAGAGCACAGGCCTGGGAGAGAAATGAAGGCGTTTTGGTGGTGGTGGTGGTGTTGTTGTGGGATGAAGGAAGCAGACACAAGTAGATCGCAGTACATCTGATGAGAATACCTAGTTCCCTAGATGGAAAGGGTGTACTTGTGATTGTTATTATTTCGTGTCTATCCATACCTCACCTAGGCAAACGACGTAAGCAAGCACAGCCCAGCCATTGATTATCGTGAGACTCTGCGTGTTTCTTAGATCTGGATATAAAGTGGGCGTTGATGACTATCCCAACATGAAATGGGTATGATACGAACAAAAACGGGGGGAGGGCAAGGCAAGGCAGGTGTAGTACGGCGGGTACCTGTCGCTCACTCAGGGACAAGCGACGACCAAAAATGCACAACAAGTTTGAACAGGTGGAAGGGACAGAGGGTTTGGGAAGTCTCAGGCAGGGGTTCCTTCCTCTGATTTGCCAATCCGCACGTTGCATGACGCTTGAGGCGCACGGGTTTAACAGTGCAAGGTAGGTCCCGATTGGTGGTACTCACCCAGGGTCACGGCGCCATCAGGGGTAGCACGGAGCATTCCCAAAGTCATCTGGGGGTCATATCGTTCTGTGAGTGGACGGACAGCTGGGTGGGTTGTAGGCGCGCGGTGGACAAGGTTCCCCTGCCTGGGAAGGGAGGAAGAAAGAAGATGGGAAGAGATTAAAATAGGGGGCGAGGCAAAGGAAGGGAAACGAAAAACCCAGTTGAATCCTGGATATTCGTCACTATGGACGATACTCTAGCGATATTATTGCGTGTTTCTTTCTGACATGGTGGCTATCCGGTGAAGATACATTTTAATTCGGATCGACATAACATGAGTTTGTGTGTGTTATGAAATATTTGCATGGCATTTGTGAGAAGCATAGATTGGCTAGTGTCAGGTGATGTGATAATGCCCACTAGGCTTGGCTAAGAGAGAGAGAGAGAAAATTAAGAATGCATGGAATATCTCAACTTGCGAAAACTCAACGTCGTCCGGCAAGTGAACTGAACTGGTACGTAAGTATTCTTTTCTTCATTCCCCACACCAGCCACGCATAATGTTCAACGTCAGCTCTTGTCAACTTCTTTTCTACCTGCTGCAATCCTTTCTTGACAATCCGTCATAATCAATTAGTAGCTCATTAGGCCATGATGTCGCACTGGCCACGTATGTACCCATTTACTGTCAGTGTTACGGTTACCTGACACAGTTTGCTGTTGTATCAGGATGTGCGACGAACGCTTCAAACACTTGTCGTTCATTTTTTGGAGGTACGGTAGCAATGTTTCCAATAGCTGTTCGTGCCTGGCCCTAGATGCGCCAGGTGTTTAGTAGGAAGAGCGTAGCTCGGTAATAAATATAGGGCGTCATTATAGCTTTCATGGTAAACTATGTTAATACTGTTGATGCTACAGGAGGTTACATTGTTCCTACTGTCCCAGACTCAACTGTAGTTTAGTGGCTATATTGCTTGGTGGTATACTGATACTGCAACGTATCAGGTATGTAAGTAAGGTATCGGCCCACCAGCGAGAGAGAAAACGCGGTTCAGGGTGCTTGGCCTCTTATTCTTATACTGGGGACGGCATATAATATAGACGCAACTATGAGAGGTGGAATTCAATCCTCCTCTTCAACTCTGCATGAAATAGACACTCATTTTTCACATAATATGAAACTGTACAATACATAAATATTCATCCAACACACTGCGACCTGCTGTATTCTTCCCCCCTTCTCCACCAGAGCCCGGCCGAGATATGAAACGCGCCATGGACGGTAAGCAACCCACCTAAATCCCTGACCCCTGTATGATCAACCTGGCTTGGTGGGATTTTATTCTATTTTTTTCCTTTTCCTGATTTCTCGCTTTCGCTCCGGGTTGGGTTGTCCCTCTTTGTGTCCTGCTCGTTGCAAGCTAAATCCCCTCCAGGGTCATTATCCTCGTCTATCTCCAACCCAGAACTCTTCTGGTATGGTGCATCAAGTAAAATGAGGTCCAGTGTTTCCTCATATTACAAGTTATAACTGTAACATGATAATAAACTGGGATTGTGGTTGATCTGATTGTTTGTGTCCTTTTACTTCCCTTTTGTGATAATAGCCCCGATGATCAACGCATGACGAGTTTGGAAGTCTGTGCACATTGTTTGGAACGCCTGTTTTTCATCTCCTCGTTTGTTTGATGCTGGGTTTCTATAAGGAATTGGCAACAAGTTCGGCTCAATGCATTATCATTTTATCCCCTTCGTGTGAAGCCTTGGGATTTGCTCTCGATTACCGTCCAACTTACTCCCGGGTCACGACAGTTGAAGTAATAGCACATCACATCACATCACATCATATGGACCAACTCCCTACATTCAAAATCGTACCAAATGTCATGCTTCCAAACAAACTACCATTTTCTGCTTATCGCAATTACAATCGTCAGCAAAATCAACATTGTTGAAAATCTTCGTTCTATGTAGACTACCCTAAGGTGACATTTTCCCACGTTGAGTGGCTGGGATCTCCAACAAGTAATCAAACCAAAAACGCCTAATTTGCAGTTCATGTCATCGACGATTGGCCAACCCTTTGGGCTCATCTCCAGTACCAGAATATCACCATCTCAATTACCAGTGGGGAGATCAAGTATTGACCAATCGATTTTCCACTGCTTGTCACACTCTGTCATTGCTCAAGATTGGATCCGATTTCTTCGCTGCGAGCTTTGCTGTAAATAGAACCCTGGCGGCAACGTCGTGACCCATCTCGCCTGACTCGTGACTGAGTAGGGCGGCAATCATTAACACAACAGGACGTGTCTTGTCTTTGTTTCTAGGCGCCAACATCAAGTTCCAAACATCCGCCTGTCACTTAACAGATCCCACTTCCGCCTTATACATCTCAAACACCTCATCACGCGACGTTTATCGCGAGCAGCATGGCATCATATGTCTCGTTTTGCTGTGACAGTCGCAAGAGGAAAAGAAGTATAAAAAAAAAAAAAAAAAGCAAGTCAATGCCGGTATCGTCAGTCATTATTACTGCTTGGACCATGTCCTCTCAATTCGCCAAATGAATAACTATCTGCCAGAACCTCTGTCATGACCACCCGATTTCCGACCGCCTTCTAATGCTTAACCGATAATCTCCTAAAACTCCATCACTATCCCAGAAATGTTGCGTCTCAACCTAGCTACCTCATTCCTCCACTGATGTTGGTTTGAGTATTTTTCTGTTCCCTCCAATTTTGTTTTCTTGTTTTCTTGTTTTCTTTTGTTTTGAACGAGAGCCAGCAGCATCGGGAGATGGTAGATGATATTAGGCCAACCTGTACTCCCCTACCCAGAGGGCCTGTCTGCGAACCGTAACATGCCGGCTTATCCTGCCATCGTGGCAAACGCTTCCGCTGGCAGTTGTGCCTAAATCTATTAGTACTCGCTTTGAAAATTGTCAAGTTGGTGGGATACGAACCTTCTTCTCATTAAATATGACCAGTGCCTTGTCAAACTCCCAGTTGACCTGTGTCAGACACATCTCTGAGTACTGAGGCGTCATGCCTGTTTGCTTTGAAAGTTCGGCAATCATGGCCTGATGCTGAGACGGCGCTTCGGGTGCGACAAAGACATTCGGGAGCGCACTATAGGCTCGTAGAGAGAGCATATCACTGACAACTCTGATGATGCCCCTTCCCGGTTTCGCTGGTCCAAGCAGAATAGTCCGAGAAAAGCTGCGCCTGCCAGTAGCACTCGTGTTGGGATCCTGCTCCTCAAATTCGCCATGCACAGCAATAATCAACCCATCAACTCCACCCGGATTTTGACCACTGGGGTCAACCAGGCCCTGAAGCGGGTGGCAATCCATAATGTACTTGCTGATCTCCTGCTTGATATCGGGATGGCGAGTAGGTGGCAGTGCTTTCCATGCATCCTGTATACCGCCCATGCCACGGAAGAGTCGTTGAATACGGGCGTTCTGTGACGTGATCTTGGTCAGGTTACGGGATAACTTGATGTACGATGACCACGGCAAAGGCGTAGGATCATCTGTATTGCGGGCAGAGTGCGTGTCGATGGAGACCGAGAACTGGCTGTCCTCGTCGTAGAACTGTGACGCGAGGCCGGCTCGGTCACTGTCGTATCGTGCAAAGAATTCAAGTAGGAAGTTTTCACCAACTCCACCAACATCCCGGAAGTCAGGTCCATGCTGTGGGATGGCTTTTGGTCTTGATGCAGCCTCCTTCTCCGCAATCTGCTCGGCAGTACGAAGCTGGTTTCCGTTGATAATTTGTAGTTTGGGAAACCACTCGAGAAGCGTGGCTGCGTAGTTGGGGTCCGTCGTTTCGATCGGGTTGCCGGTCAGGTAGATTGTCTCGAGATGCCTGAATTTTCCCTTCCATCGGTCGAGACCTGGCATGGCGGTTATTTGATTTCCGCTCATGTCCAGGTTCTTTAGGTGAGGGAACGTCGTTGCGACCACTTCAACCTGGGCCACATCGTCAATGTTGTTGTTGGCCAGGCTGATGCTCTCGATTGCGTCCTGTTTCTCCTTGGCCGTCTTGAAGAGGCTGTCGCAAATCGCCATTAACCCCTTGAAAGTCTTGAGGGCTCGTTCTGGGTTTGCAAACATGCCCAATGTGACAAGTTCCTCATCAGCAGCCAGAGCATCGAGCTTGAGTAGCTTGTTAGGACCGACATAACGCTGAGATAGAATAGACTGAAGTTTGTCCCTGAGTTCTTGGGTATCCTTGGATTCTGTGGCCCTGTTCCCCCTCTCTGGTATTTCGTCCACTCTGATGACTTCCAACTGTGCCGAGGCGAATGTGAAATTGTTAAGTTTGAGTAATTCCTCCGCATCCTCCTCGTTCGCTCCTATGTAAACGTAGTCACCAACATAGTGGTTCTACATCGAGTCAGCAGGCCGTGTTGAATGGGTTCAGCCAAGGTGCGGGAAAAGTCTTAAAGTTTGATAAAATAGGTATTCAAAATCATGTCGCTTCCCCGAAAAATTTGCAGTTGAGCCGAATGCTCCGCACCTGAAGCTCTTGTCAATAACTAACATACCTTTCTTACTGTTACATTTCGTTTTCTGGCGGATCCGGTTCGGAATGTCGATGCCTTGCGTTCCAGAAAGGCCAGGAGGTCACTTAGACCTCCACCAGGGTTGCTCGCCGCTTTGCTCTGCTTCAGACCACCAACACGAAGCATGGTCAATCCAGTCATGTCAGGAGCTCGGCCCTTTGGACCCTTCCCGGAAGAGTTACTCGAGATGCGCGTTGCAAGGGTGGCTGCAGAACCATTGCTCAAATGCTTCATGACTGTCTGGGCAGCTCTCGAGGGGCCACGGGAGCTGGTGGAGAGCCTAGCGCTTGATCGTGTTGGTTTGGTTTCGGCGGCAGCAGATTTCCTTGCGCGGCGCCCTCCACCATCCATGTCGAGATCTCCATCGGTATCTATGCGGCCGGCCTTCTTCTTTGAGATGCCTCCTCGTGAAGCTGTGGTCGAATTGCGAGTTGCATTACGCGCCTCACGCGCAGAACCTCCCTTTCCGCCTCGAGGTGCCATTGTGGTACGGGAGTAGACTGAGAGGGAGGGTTGTGTATTTGTGATGTGTGGTGTTTGGAGACAAGCTTGGCTTGAACTGGCGGACCAAGGTCGTAGAATCACGATGTTCGGAGGTACTGGTACGTGAAAGCAGGTGCAGCTTTGCCAAGTGGGCGCAGATCTTGTCAGCAAGAAGTTATGCGATCTCAAAATCGTGGCTCGTATCGTTCTTGGAAAAGGGCGGGAAGTCAATCGCAGCTGGAGAGTCGCAACGAAAACTTCTTGGTTGTCAGATTTGGCTGTTGCGCACCAAGTCAGAGAAGGGCCACCAGACCGCGGCGATTGAACGGGCGGCGGTGGGTGACGAATAAAGAAATATCGATGCGCAAGTGCACCTTGACTTATATAGACAAAGGCAAAGGCGGGTGATCAAGCGAAAATCGCAAATCGAAGAAGAATGATTTGAAGTGGGAGAGAAACAAAGAAAGTTCTCCAATGGAGTGTGACGTTTTGCTCAGGCCCCACTGACTGGAACTGAAGTTGGTTCCAGGCTTCCAAGGCGCCCAGGCAAAGGCAGCCCGAGCTAGGTAGGTACCTACTGCAGGAGCCTACCTAGTACGGACTGGCGTCTGTATGACTCAGCAATCGAATGACAAAATCTAGGTACTTGTGATCGAGAGGTAGGCTCAACCGACTTGTTATCGCAGTTGCTGGGACTGATGTTGAAAGGAAATAGATTTGCGAGGAAAGAAAAGTTCTCTGTTAGTATGAAAAGATCACGAAACAAATACTGATGGAATTCGTTGTCGGCTAAAGTTGACTCATTTGTCCAAGCGTGATTGAAGTTCCGCCTGTATTACCTTAAACTCAATCATATAGTCACGTGCCTTCGCGTCGGCCGTCTTCCCTTGCCCATATTAGCCACTTGATGCGACGCGTTACTCGCCGTCATTAGGCAACTAGCACATTTCCTGAAGACAAACTATCCCGACCAGAAAAAGTCACTTGCGACATGACTTGACTCGTTTATATCTTCGGCCTCGAAAAGTACCCACAGCATCCAGATATTCACTCATTTAATCATGGATAGTGATGAATTCGATGACGATATCGCTGATGAGGACTTTCTCTCGGCCCTTGACCAGGTCTCATCTTCTTTGAGCCAACAGAAAGCATCTCGACCAGTTCAGCCAACCACAAGTCGAACTCCGAAAACGCAGCGAACACCTGGATCAGCCGCTGCCGCTGCAGCCTTGGAATTAGAAGATCTTCCCTCAGACGCCTTTTCATCACCAGAACCACCTTCATCAAGGCCACTCCAAGCTGTAACAGCACCTACAGGACCGCCTGCCCGATCAGGCTTCAGTCGAACCAGCTCGGGGAATTGGCGACAGACGACTCTATTTGGGGGCTCAATTCTAGATGATGGCCCACGACCATCTCAACCAGCAAACCCACGAGTGTTTCGTGTAGATTTGCCACGTGAAGAACCTAGCCATCATGAGCTCGACACGGCCGCGATGCAGACTTGGGTATACCCAACAAACCTGGGGGCCATTCGAGATTATCAGTTCAGTATTGTGAAGAACAGCCTTTTCAACAACACACTCGTTGCTCTACCGACGGGTCTGGGTAAAACATTTATTGCTGCTACAGTTATGCTCAACTTTTATCGATGGACGAAAAATGCAAAGTTGGTATTCGTTGCTCCAACGAAGCCTCTGGTGGCTCAACAAATCGACGCGTGCTACAACATCGCCGGCATCCCTCGCTCAGAGACTACTTTGTTAACCGGAGACATACCTCCAGCATTGCGTGTCGACGAATGGGAGAAGCGCCGGGTCTTCTTCATGACGCCGCAAACACTTCTCAACGACATCTCTCATGGCTATGCGGACCCCAAGTCTATTGCCTTGTTGGTTATCGATGAAGCCCATCGTGCCGTAGGAGAATATGCCTATGCGAAAGTCACCAAGCAGATACGTCGTTTCTCCAAAAGTTTTCGCGTACTGGCATTAACTGCTACGCCTGGTGCCAAGATAGAGACAGTCCAGGAAGTTATCGATAATCTGGGAATATCTCACTGCGAGATCCGCACAGAGGATTCGATCGACATCCAGCAATTTGTGCACCAGAGAAACATTGACCAGGTTGTTCTCGACCCGTCAGACGAAATGGCTCTTGTGGGCGAATTATTTACCAAAGCCCTCAAGCCCTTGACCGAGAAACTCACCTCACAAAACATTTGGTTCGGACGTAATCCAATGGCCATGACCACTTTTGGATTGATGCAGGCCCAGAAGGAGTGGTTTGCCACGCGTGGCCGACATGCAAACCAAGGCGTACAGTTTATGATGAGGGCTGTATTTAGCGTCTTGACGGGAATTGCCCATTCGATCAAGCTCCTCAACTTTCACGGCATTAAGCCATTTTACGACAACATGGTCGATCTCCGAAGTGAACAGGAGGGAAAAGGCGAAAAGGGATCAAAATACAGACGGCAGCTTATCCAGGATTCAAATTTCCAGGAAATGATGGATAGAATATCCAAATGGCTCAGGACTGATGGTTTCGTCGGCCACCCGAAATTGACTGCCCTGGCTGATACCGTTCTGAACCACTTCATGGACCGTGGAGAAGAGTCAGCTACGCGAGTGATTGTTTTCAGCGAGTATCGAGATTCGGCCGAAGAAATTGTTAAGATGCTCAATACTCATCGACCGCTTATCAAAGCTAGTGTCTTTGTTGGGCAAGCCGACGGAAAACGTGGTGAAGGTATGAAACAGGCTCAGCAAATCGCGACAATCGAGCGATTCAAGAAGGGTGAATTCAACGTCCTCGTAGCAACCTCGATCGGTGAAGAAGGTCTCGACATTGGACAGGTTGATCTTATCGTCTGCTACGATTCGTCGGCATCACCTATTCGAATGCTTCAGCGAATGGGCCGAACAGGCCGAAAGCGTGCAGGAAACATCGTCCTGTTATTGATGCGAGGAAAGGAGGAGGACCAGTTTGCAAAGTCCAAGGACAACTACGAAAAGATGCAGACGCTCATTTGTGAAGGAAGTCGATTCAACTTTCGAGTTGACCTGTCGACACGGATTGTCCCTAGGGATATTCGACCAGAGGTCGACAAACGGCATGTCGAGATACCAATTGAAAACACCCAGGATCCATCATTGCCAGAGCCAAAGAAACGCCGGGTACCTGCAGGCAAAAAGAAGCCACCCAAAAAGTTCCATATGCCAGACGGCGTTGAGACTGGATTTCAAAGTGTAGCCAGCATGCTCAACATTGGAGGCAAGGGAAAGCAGGGAAAAGCAAAAAAGAATCCTGAGTTGGATGACACAGTCGCCGTTCCAAGTTTGAACAGCGTGGTCCTGAGCACTGAGCAGCTTAGGGAGCTAAATCGAGTGTATCGGGATCTTCCATTCAACCAGAGCATGGTGGAGGAAACGAATATACCCAGCGTGTCGGCCTATCCAGAATTACAAAGGCAGCTTCGGCCGATTGTCAAGCTGAAGCATGGGATTCGAACCAAGCGTTGTGTGAAAATGTGGCATAGAATGGCAAATGACCCTGAAAGCCTGGTGTTGCCGTGTCGAGATGTAGATATCAGCAATTACCCAGAAATACCGGTTCCTGATTTTGTCGATTCAGAAGGGGAGATTGTAGAGGGCGGGACAGGTTCTGCACGAGGAACGACTAAACCAACCACAAGCAAAAAGTCCCAGAGCAGGCAACCCCCGTCAAAGGCGAAACCTCCGGCGAAGAGGAGAAGGGTGTCTCAGGGCGCGGGACCTACATCGTATGCCCTCAACTCTATAGCTGAGGTTAGCATTTCAGAGGACGAGGAGGAGGAAGACGTCACAGAGGAAGAGGAAGAGGACAAAACTCCACGCGGCCGAGGTCGACCAAAGAAGGGGAGCAAAGCTCGCGGCAAGGCAAAACGTAAGCCAGCTCGAAAAGCTGGTGGTCTCAACAGCGACGAGGTTGGAGATGACTGTGACAGAGACAGTGATATGATGGAGACGGATGGATCAGACGATGGCGAGGACCTGCTCGACTTTATTGTATCAGACAACCATCCCGTCTCGAGTCAAAGAGAACCTGGATCAACATCACCAACGTCGCCAGCATCAACGGGGTCAACACCTCCTGCATCAGATACCACGGCAAAACCTTTCTTTGTGCCGACACGATTCTCGGCTACGCAGGACAGTGAAGATATCCCGGACCTTGACGATTTAGTAGGAAAGAAGGTAGCCGAGAGGGAAAAGTCGGTTGAAGTGTCGGAAGGGACAACAAAACGACGACTAGCACGAGGCCGTCGGGCCATTGTAGAGGACAGTGACAGCGATTTCTAATGATTGGAGCAAGGCCTGTTTTGGGCAAAACAGCAAATTTTAAAGGGTCAGGAGCATCGGATATGGGAGAGAATACTGGAAGATACATTGAACTATCTAAAACTTACCAGGCGTTACAGAAGGGGAAATTAAAAAACAAGAGTTATGAATGAGGCCTAATGAAACTTGAACTTCCTCCTGTCGTACCGTGGCCTACACGAAATACGTTGATATCCTATGCTTCTGTTCATTGGTTAGCTTCTCCAGTCCCAACATGTAAAAAGCCAACATGCAAAGTGTCAACATCTCAAAAAAACTTCAGAAACCCAGTTTATAAGCACCACCACCCCCGATGCATGCACCAGGCTCACCGATAACCCTTGATGATCTCCCTCCCAGTAGACCACTCCCGTCCGCGTGCAAGCCGTAAAGGCGCACAGCAGACAAGAGCAGTTGAGGAAGTTTGGTATAGAGATCAGGCCATCAGGAGCTTAACTGATGAATGCTTCTTTCGGAGGTAGTCTCAGACGGCTCTTCCTATTAAGCTTGAGGAGGGTTATAAAAAAAGGAGCTCATCATTGTGAGATGTGGGGGAGTGTAAGAGTAAGAAGAAAGAAATATGTATATAGACTTACGGAGAGGTAGTAGGTGAGTGTTGTTGATGATGGGTTAGATATCTAGGAAGAGAGTGTGAAGAAAGGATTGATAGATATCAGAAGAAGAAAGAGAAGAGAAGGAAAAAAAAAACTGTGGTTTTTGTTTGAATTGGATATACAAAGTGGGGCATAATTAAGCGCGTGCGCGCGTGTAAAAGAAGAAATGCCTGAGGTGTGTGGCTGAGGCTCTTACTATCAAGACTTCAGCCACATATCCTGGCTTCAATGTACGTCGCCACAAGTGGCAAACATTGCAAACACATGGTCCCATACCTGTAACCAATCATCGATAACAACTTCCCTCATTCTTTCCCCCCCGGTCGCGGGGGTGTAAGGCGATGGGGCACCATTTCCTCCGAAGCGTCACCAAGCTCAGCATTCATTACCTCACCTTTCTCTCTCTTTTCCCCACATCAAGTCATCCTCATTCATCTATATCTATCTCTTTCTTCCTTAGGATCTGACGCCGATGAATCTTCACGACAGGTTATTGAAACAGATTTGAAACAAAACAGAGATACAAACACCACAATCATGTCTGCTACGGGGGTTTCGCTCCTCAAGTTTGTCGGGACGGTCTCGTTGGGACTGTTGACGGTATGTTCTGGACGCCTCCATGCGAGATGTGCTTGTGTTGCGGGAAGAGAAAGCGTTCCTATGGCCTCTTTCTATCTTATTGTGTCAGATGCAAAGTCAGAAAAAGATATATAGAATCTTTTGATATACATTGTATCTTTAACGGTAGATGGCTTACATTGCGCGCATACGCTACCCCATCCACAGACACGAACCATCGTCTAGTCGCATCGCAACTTCAAGAATACAACGCTAATCATTGCAACTTCTAGGGTGTCTCATACTC
>JABFFC010000084.1:0-48809 GCA_013623535.1 Fusarium penzigii
GACCCCTAATGGTGGAAGGTCCCAATCCCCTATGGGCCGACCTATGGCCCCTGGAGGTCCCGGCGGACGACCAATGAGCCCTGGTATGCGAACGCAGTCTCCTGGACCGTTCCGTGGACCTCCCGGCGCTCAGCCTATGAGCCCCGGCCGATCACAGTCCCCTGGCCCCCGTCCCGGGCCCCCTGGAGGCCGCCCCATGAGCCCTGGCCCGCGTTCTCAATCTCCCGGACTTCGTCAGGGACAACCTGGTAGCCGACCTCAGAGCCCCAATGGTATGAACAGACGAAACAGTCCACCTGGACCTAGCCCAATGAACCCGACTCAAGGCCCTCCTGCTGGTCCTCCTGGCCGAAAGCCAGTACCTGGTCAGGCATACTGAGTTGTCACGAATGAGGTGGTCGTGAGACCAACATTCGGCCCTCTGGTTTAATGGAGCAACACTACTAAGTGTGAAAAAAATGGACCGGCGTTTTTTGCGATATCGAAGGAAGAAAGGGTTTGAGAAAGGGGGACTGACCAGTCAAACAATCTGGCCATTCTCCGTGAATCCCTTTCTAGAAGCTCAGCTTTCATGTTCTTGTCACTCATTCTGATTGATTCTTTTCGGCCAAATTCAACCCCTTGGTTTTTGTTAGGCCACCTTTTCTTCCTCTTCTTTTTACTTGTTCATATTTTTTTTTATACTCCACGTGCTGCTGTGTAGCATCGTCCCATACTAGTTGCTACTGCGACCATCATGATGAATGGCGGAGCAGAGACACAGAGTCACGAATTTTCATCATAAGACAAATATCTTTTCTATATGATACGGTGCTATCTGCTCATGTGTCTTTTGCACTCATGTATCCCCCCCCCCTTTTGTTAAATCTTTTGTTGTTAGTGTAGTTGATGTATATGTTGATGGACGAAGGAAGCTGAGCATGATTCCTTGTGTGTCACGTCTCACTTACACTAGGTACGAGCTTGGATTTTTGACTTGATGATTAGATAGGAAATGAAGAGAACGTTCTCAATAGTTATGCAGTACAATGTATTGTGACAGTAAGTGAATGGATGATGCGATACGTTCCACACGAGCAGGTTTAAAGTGATGCTTTGAAGAGGAGGTGACGTGCAATCTACATTACTAAAGTTTGTCGATCTGAGACATCATCAAATGGCGTGGTGGCAGAGTGGTCTAATGCGATAGACTAGAAATCTATTCTCTTCGGAGGCGTCTGTTCGAATCAGGCCCACGTCGTCGGTAATCTTTTTCTTTGCCTTTGCTTCCTTTTTTACACCTCCTTTGGCCAGGAGAACTCTTAACCCAATGGCAGAAAGAAGTTCATGTCGTCTTTATCATGACTTCATTCAATGGACTATCCAGCGTTCAGCATATCATGGTCAACTTTGCAAGAAAAAAAAAACTCATGAGCCAATTTCGATTATTCAGGCTTTATATCTCTGATAGTACAGAAAGTAGAATATCCTTGACGCCGCGCTTCCAAGCGTTGTGATAAAGGCTGTACCTGATGATCGAGACCGAGGTCGAGCTAAGCAATAGTTCTATGCCGTAACTCGACGTGATATATTCTCCATCAAATCTATAACAAAATCGCCGCCCTCGCGTACTAACTCTTTGACCTCTGCGCAAACGTGGATGTCCTCGAAGAAACATGACAAATATGCGCTTATAACATTGCGCGCTTCATCCTGTTCAGCGGTATTGTCATAGACCTCTATGGCTAGATCTAGCAACTCGGATATCTGATCCAAAGACACATGATAATAGAACAGTGTTCGACCAAGACGGCATAGCGCAATCCGACGCAAGTTGCGAACATCGTATTTATCCGCAAGAAAGTACAAACGTGCGTGGCAAAGAAGATCGAGGGCGTTCAAGTCGTCAGGTCCAGTCGCTGCGGGAGTCCATGAATATGGCCCCCAGCTTTCGTCTATACACGTAAACGCCGCCTCGAAATGCCGCATGGCATCGTATTTTGTGTTGATGGGGTGTGTGTCATACCGTTCGTACGTTGCTTTCAATTTTCGTTTCTTCTCTACAGGCTCGCCATGCTGATCTTTGTTCCATTCACCTCCACCAGGTTCGATAAAAGATTCCCGTTGCCGCATATATGTAAACATAGAGCAAGGAAATTTTGTGTATGAAGAGTGTTTACGAGCCAACACTGCATCATGGTCGTTGTCGAACTCAGCCACACCAGTAGACGATCCCGGATCGTCTTGACTATATCCGCCATTCGTGCTACCTTCACCGTCTGTGCCACATTCATTATCTTCATCGTCAGAGGATGACCCCTCACTACTCGAGTCAAATGTGACTGCCGTATTGGACTCTGAAGGGCAAGATGAAGCATTGTCGGAATCAAAGGACTTTTCGGCCTGTGTGCTGTATTCAGGTTCGGGCTTGGGCTCAGGCTCAAGGTAGTCACCCGAGTATATAAATCTTGCAAATCGTAAAAAAGTAGCAACGTCGAGATCCAGCCATTCGACGCGACCTTCCTGGGCCTCCTTCAGCCTCCCATTAACGAGAGCATTTAGAGCAGGTGACAGCTGAGCGACGAGTTGCTTGTGAAGATGAAACTCTTTGTGCTCTGGACCAACAATGAACAAGAAGGGTTTAGAAGCGAGTGACCTAGAATTGGTCAGGTAACGATGAGGTGTTTGGGGTTTGGTTATTGAGGATTTCAATGATGACATACTCCTCAAAGGTTATGCTTTTTGCTTCTCGTTGCGTATTAGAACGCGCAGAAGGCATGGTGGTATGAGGGAGGTTGACCATCCCAGTGTTGTCGGGCTGTAGATGAGAAGTCTGAACGAGAGGAAGGAAAAACAGAGAAAAATGATGGAAAGTGATAGAAGCCTCTTAGTTAGAGGTGGAAGTAAGAATACAGAGATAAGAATTGTGGTTGCAGAGGAAAATATTGCGACGAAGGGAAAGATGTAACTGTAACTGACGGTGTTTGCAATAAGTGAGGCAGGAACAAGGGATGGTTCATTGGTCGATTAGGCGCGCAACTTATTACCAGTATCATTTATCAAGCAAACGGCAGGTGAATTCCTCCGTACATGCACCTACGTCCTGGGTAATGACTTATGTGCTACCTAGCTACTACCTAAGGGAGGCAGGTAGGTACCCAGGTATGGAAGTTGCGCAAACGCTGAGAGGAATCCTTTTTAGCCGCCTGGATGAGCGCTGGCCCTCCAACAAACAAAACATGAGAAGCGGCTAGTTTATGCCACGAATTTCCCTCCACATCCTCCGCATACTTCGCCCGATGACTCGATCACTGCCCCTGGGCCAAAATGCTCCTGAGAGATTCTCATCAGCTCGCTAACTTTGAGACACCGCAACTCGCATACGGCACATATTCGCGATATATCTGGCCCCATTATAGCCAGACCTGTCGAAGCACATCGAGCTACCTGCTATTAGCTACATATATCTCACACGACAATTAGGCCAAACGGCTTACCAAAAATGTGTCCGTTTACGCATCTGGCTTCATTGCTCTCCATATGCAATCCTCCATCGCAGAAGACGCAACGCTGAGACATCGCCGCATGTTGGAACTGCTGCCGTAGTGGCGAGTCATACACTCCCTGTGGTGTTTTACTCAATTTGGTCGTCCCTGGAGCCTCGGGACCATTACTGTACATCCATTCCCAAACCTGACCTTCAGTTGTTAACGGGTGTGGTATGCCATGATCATTGGTATCATCTCCTCGATCACGCCATCCAAACCTGACCTCGCAAAGGCCTCGACGTTCAGGAAGCTGCGTACTATAATGAGACACCAACACTGCCGAAACACCACCACCCGGAGAGGTCGCCATCCCCCAGATTCGATATCGCGATTCAGGGACTTGCGGCTTTGAGTTGGTCTCCTCCAAAAAGTCATCGTCGGAGTCCGAGTCTGAATCTAAGCCTTCCAAAGCGGCCGCTCTTGTTATCATGCGAGTTGTGCGTTTCCGTATCCTTTCCGCCCATTGTGGGATAGAAGCTTTTGTCTCAGGAAGATTCGTCTGGTACCAATCTTGATTCTTGGCTGTTGCTGATGACCTGACAAGTGAATAGTAGGGTACGGGAGCTTGGTTTGATGGGCTCCTCGGGTGTACTAAAATACCAGTGATTGGGTTCAAGGATGGAGTCTCTGTCTCTTTCGAATATGTCGTTTCGCATTCCCAGGTATAATGTGCTTCTCGTGGTTGCTGAGTATGATCTGTGACTACAACCTGAAATGGCTTGACGTCGAAGGGTGTGCCGATAACGCCCCTAACCACCGGCTTCTCATCTTGAACGCAGATCTAGACTCGTTAGTCTCACACAAGGTACTTACGTCGTAGTAGCTTACTGTGTCTTCCCACTTGACGAAAGCATCGGTAGAAAGATATGTACAAATGGATGTGACATCTGTTTCTCCAACTTCAATCTGAGGAAGCTGGCCATGTTCCCACTGACCACGGACGACGACTCTGCGGAATCCAACATAATTCTTTGCCGTGTAGGCCAGGATGGCTGATCTTCTACCATCTTCCACAAGCCAGGGGCTCCATTCGAGGGAGAAAGCACTACCATGAGGAACAAAGTCAGGATCAGTGATATCAGTAGCCTGCTAAACGTCAGTATTTTCCAGCACCACACCTTCGTTACAACCCACGTCTTCTTTTGTGTGTAGACCTTTGCCACTAAACCTTGCAACTTCTTGCAGGTCCCATACATTATCCTCCAACCCGGGCTCAGTACTTCTAGGACGTGAATATAACTGAATGCTCATGATGGCGATTTCCTCGGCGTCATTGCTATACGCCAGAAGAGCCCGTCCCTTGTCAAGCTCCTTGGCCCATGAGAATGACTGGATGCGTTCGTTCATATTTCTGTAACCTCCTTCCATGGTCGGGTCCGGAAGAGGTAACTGGGCTCCTAGACCCCACAACGTCTTCCATGCTTTGAATCCTCGCGTCCTCATTCCTGACAGCATAGTTGATTGACGATCAATGTTTTCACCCAGGGCGATCAAAGTTCCGCTTGTCGACATAGCCAACAGGATTGGCCTCATATTACATCCCAACCCATTAGGCGACCACTCCAGATGAATCACCTGACAGACCGAGGCACCGGAGCCTGTGACGAGACCACTCCCGACGCCAGGGAACCAGTTCTCGTCATTTGCTGGCGGTGCTACCACCTTGATACCCGAGAAAGCGCAAAGCTGAGCATTGATGGCCGGGTCAGGGCGGATCAAGCCCGATGCTCTAAAGGAGAGCGAGAACTGAGCCTGCCGATCGTCATCCTCACCACCATCATCAAGGCGAGCACTTCTTGGGTACTCTGGGAGGAATATGTAGATAATGTCGTCGGTAGCAACAGCTAACTCAGCGTCACAGGACCAGGCGAGGGCGTGGCTTGTAAGTGGACGCGACTTGAGACAGATGGTCTTGAGAGGGCGTATCTACGAAGCGTTAGTCAAATATGCCATGACTACATTTGCCAGAATACATAGAGTAATGCAAAATGCCGAGCATACTGGCTATATAAGTCGCCATAGGTTTCATCATATCCTCTCACCTTGGATCTATCCATGTCTCATCAACACATACACTTGTGAAGGTCGGACCAACATACAAAGCATCGCCGGTTGTTGAAACTCAGTCGAAATGAGCGTGAGGGTAATTTATTCAAGAACCAAGCAGAGAAACATGAAGAGTAAAAGGTTGGTGAAAAAGATATTTGAAGCTTGAGATAGAAGCTCAAAATTCCACCCTCGATGCTCAACAGCAAGAAATGAAATTCTTGCTGACTAAGACATTTCGAATGACTACCAACGTGAATTATTCCATCTTCAGCAAAGCAGCTAGATGAATGATTACATGTGAATTGTTCATAAGTCGGAATCCATCTACTGAATACGGTCATAGTGTGATTACTTGTGTTTCAAAATCAAACAATTTGCGGATGCTCTGCTTCCATATCTTACACCTTTGCATCCCTTCACTAAAATAAACGACTCCTGGTTCAGTCGTACCAAGTAATAGTGATACAGACGCACATCCCGGAATGGAAATCATTATTATGTCGTAATTTATTTAATCAAAATCCTGGCAATTTAACCCTCCAAGAACGACCCTAACCCCCATAGTGCTGCACAACCAGCCAAAGCCGTCGCTCCAATGACTTTCTTTGTCCACCAGTTATCATCTGTCAAAGCCCTTGGCTGCTGAACCTTCCTGACCGTATCGGTGGGTGCACTGGCAGGAACACTAGCAGGCTTGTCATCCGAAGCATGTTTATTGGCCTCCTCGGCCTCTCTTTGTCTCAGCAAAGCGATCTTCTTGCTGAGCTCGAGCAGGTCCTCTTCGAGTGTTAGGTTACCAGCTCGGTCAACCTCGACATTCTGGATGTTGCCAAAGAAATCAGTGATGAGACGGCTTCGAGCATTCTCAGCACCGCCGGGGAAGAGATCGTAGCGCACACCGGCGTGGGAGTGAATCTTGGAGTAGTCGTAGCTATCGAAGAGTTCACCAACAGTCTTTTGGCTGTTCAAATCCTGGACCTGGGTCTCGAGGAATTCAAGATTGTAGTAGGTATATCGGTCGATAACAGCGACGCCAACGTCGTTATCGGCATGGTGAGAGTAGGAGGACTGGTCGAGCTCGGAAGAACCGGTGGCGATGATGTTGGGAGAGTAGAGTCTGCTATACATTGTGTTTGCTTGGCATGTGTCGATCATGAACAAGATTTCGTGATATCTATAACAGTCAGCATCCAGTATGCATGGAGCCTGATGCGTCAAGGCCATCTTACCTCTTCTTCTCCCACATCTGCTCAAAGGCATCCGCAAGATCGAAAGCGCCAATCTCTTCAGCATCCTGAAATTTGAGAAATTCATTTCCGCCATGGCCGGTCATATAGACTAGGATATTGCTTCGGTCATCGGTAAGGAGTCGTTTGCTGCGAGGCATCTCGGCCCCGACGCGATCGGTCAATAGACGGATAAAGTTCTCGACGGTGACTTCGTAACCACGGTAATCGACTTCAATGTTATCTCCGTACAGGTCGACAGCACGATCTGAGTTGCTGTAAACGGTTCCAGGGAAGGCATTTCGAGGGTTGCAGGCCATGTCGTCCGGGAGCATAAGGATGATTTGAGAGTCAGGAATGCCGAGCCGCTTGACGGTTCGGTACATGGAGAGGACATTGGCGAGATGACGGTAGTTGAACCAGAACCTTGAAGTACAGACGAGAACGGCCCAATTGCTGGTATGTTCTGCGAGGACAGCAGTCGCGAATAGAGTCGCTGCCACGAGGGCAGATAACTGAAGGAGGGGGTGATACATTTTGGATAGACAAACGAGGTATCGACAAGTCGCAATTAAACACAGTTTAGAGAGAAAAAGAAAAGGTTAATGAACGAAGAAGAGCGAAATCTGATCAGCACAAAATCAATGACATCGCGGGTTTGCTGAGGCGTGAAGTGGCTGAGAGATGCTCTCTCAAGCTTACAAATCTCGAGTAATTACAAGTGGTGATGCTTGGTTATGGCGTTGGACAAGGGGCTCGTGGCCTTGAGTGGCTCTGCCCCGGAGTTTCGGAGTCAAAATCCCGACGATTGATAACCCCCCTGACGCTTGCCCGGATTAAGCGTTTCTTAGGCCTGGGCTAAGAAATCCGGGAATAACGGCCAAAAGCAGACACCAAAGTTATCTCCCAAGGTGAAGGGATTGGGGGAACGAGGATTAAACGTCAACATCACCTGTTTTCTTCAATGTTGTACACATCTGATTTCACAACGGTCATGGGTAGATTCTTTGGGAGATTCTAGCCATGTCCCCCACATTCCCCGTGAGTGAACGACGTATTAACACCTTGCCATTCATCTCTGTTGGCCTTGCTCATCTGACGATATCATCTACAGTGGTTCGACAAAGGCGAAGCTAGACCTGAGAAGGGGAGCCATGCTGAGGCGGGGATATGTTGGGGAAGTGTTGTGGTTTTTGACCAAGTGATCTGTAACCCAACTGGTTCTTTTGACTTACTTTGGCGTTGATGAATATAGATACGTGCAGTATTTCTCGGTGTTGGGGCTAATGCCCCCAAGACCATCATGTTGTTTACTGCGCGATTTCCGGTTGTAGAATACAGATAAGGTGATGAATTTTAGAATGACAAGGCATGAGGTTGACACCACATGCACGTGTAGCACAGTACAGTGCAAATGGAACAGGAAAAGCCGGTGTCGGAAGGAGGGAGCCAAGCATGAGGAATATCTAAGGACAGCATGATCATGGGAGCTTGCCAGCTTGAGGAATGGTCATTATCACTAGTGCCATGGACAAGTCCCCGTATTTTGAGTGATTCTTGACCGAGACGCCGAGGAGAGAGTTTGATGGAATTCGTGGATCCAGACCAAATGGGAGGAGTCAAGCAAGAAGACATGTTGGTATCGTTACTACTACAGGACAGAGTTCATCTTTTTTTTCTCTTCTTTTTCTTTTTCTTTCCGGGGGGCTTGTATCCGAGAGACAAACGGAATCAAAGGTGAAGAAAGAGGAGAAGGACCTTAATTTAGCCTAGAAGAGCATGAGAAGGACGAAAGAAAAAAAAAAAGAGGACCCTGCAGTAGGTCCACTTGTTTGGCTGCAGCATGACGAAGGACAATGGAGCTGACTCAAAAATGGTCGATTTTGTGGTTATGTTTTGTTTCCAAATACCTGTCTAGGAAAAAGAGAGACTTGGGGAGTGGAATTTTGGATGCCAAAGACGGAAAACCCAAGCGCCTTCGTAACGTTTGAACAAGCATGCTTTTCTACTGCCGGCAATAGCTGTGTATTCATGGTTTTGAGTAGACCTTGACGGCTTCTCCAGAGGCAAAAGACGAAGAAATGAGAACAAGTGACATGCTTTATTGACATTCAGAGAATTATTACAAAATATAATACTAATCAAGTGTAAGTCGGACATGATGATGAATCTAGCTTTGGGGGTTGAGACAAGGGTACAAGCGGCTTTCTTATTATTTTGTGATTTTTTCTTCTTCTTTCCTGTCTTGTTTCTGTTAGCCCTTCCAACTTCACATGGTCACATTCACATGAAAATATGTGTAGGCTGCAGCTGCAGGACGCTAGTTGTCAAGTAGAATTGTTCCGTGGAATAGTCAATCTTTTTTTTCTTCCTCTTCCACCTTGCCCTGGACTGTTGGCGTCGCGAAAAGAATGCCGTGGTACCCAGGACAGTGTTCCCACATAGTATGCCACCCCATTTCTCCACCACTGGGCCATGTGCTGTGCTGTGCTGGGTTGTATATCCTCTAGAGGAAAAGAATCCGGACCCATCAACCCCGAGATCAAGGAAGAAAAGAGAACAGGAAAAAAAAAAGACTTGTATGGGGGAGTGTTGGAATCAGCCCCTCTCTTGAATGTTTGCTTTGTCATTGATCAGATTGAAGCAACAAATGGAGGGTCGAGTCAAGTCGAGAGGGGTCAATATCATGCAGGCAAGCAATCGCAGCCTGTTTAAGGACCACGAGGGCTTCACGAAGCCCACACCATCGAATTTGCGACCATGCCTGTACCGTACTGTACAATGATAAATAGTACCGGTCGTAGGACCTGGGTGTAGTTACCATCGATGAGTGAATAGGTACTGGACGTGACGTCGTGACATGTGCAAATGGGTTCAATTTGATCAATCAATCAGCAAGTCTCAGGCAGAAACAAAAGAAAACGGAGAAATATATTTGCTTTTACTCCCTTTTCACAACAGCATGAGTCGAATAAGGATTTAAGCAGCAGATTTGATAAATCACATGGCAAAGCACCGCCGTTGGCTCAGCCAGGGACTACTGTAGAAACACAATTCAGCTAACCCCCAACCCCCAGAGCCCGCTCAAACATGTGCAAAAGAAAGAAAAAAGTACACATACACACACACCCTTATAAATTGGATTATGCTTGTGTATCCTATGTACTCTACCGTGCCTATATACTACTAAAATATTACTCTATCATGTCTAGTCCGTGTAGTATTGAAACCTTTGGGCGCCTCGATGGCCAGGACTGTCAGAGCCGGAAACCAATGTCTCTCTCCCCAATTCCAACGTATCGGTAGTCGCAACTGCCTCTACCTGTTTTCCCTCCAAGCAAACTTACGGCACCTTCCAAACCTCCCATACCCCACCAAACACCAAGCGTGAGGTTCCTCTAACGTTACCCCCTCATCTAGTCCCAGGTTCATAGCTGGCAAGTACGAGGCATGACCTCCATTTTAACCTACCTTTTCTTCACTCACATTTTCCCTAACTTCCGGTAGGGACTAGAGCAGACAGGTAAGTCTTCATGACCCCCTCTTCTTCTGTCACTTTTTCTTCTTTCACCTTCCTCCTCTTCACCTTGCTCTCTATGCTTCCTCATCCTCCCACACAAAACAACTCTCAAACCCAGGTCCAGCACAGTTACACGACACTCCCATTGATACGCCCTCACATCTTACCGTACTGCCGCTCACTCGTCACCACTGTCCAGTTACTGTACGTTACACACCCCGGCTCGCCACGGCGTCTACGCCCATCCCAGAGACCCTGCGCATCCCGCTGTCCATGGCCTAGCTCCTTGGTGCTTTAGGAGGGTCCCCGGCCATTACTTGCACCGAGCGTCCACTTACTCGGTGGTAAAGGTACTTTTCTCGATTGCCTTCCACAGTGAGACTTGCAGCATCGATTTTCTGGACTCCACGTCAAAACTGCCCGAAACCGCCCAGTCCCAGTGGGAACCCTGTTACTGTACTGTATCTCTTTCGATACATCTTCCCTACATTAACTTACCTGGACCTGGCACCCTGTCCTGTCGACAGGTCGATTTGTCCCGTCTCCCCCAGTAAGCCAATATTTGACTGTGCAACACCCCTTGGACCTCCCTCTCATTTGGTCCAGCTCGACTCTTCTCCTAGAGTTCTTGAACCTCCGAACTCTTGAACCCGACATTGACCAGACTTCCCAAGTCTTTTGCTTTTCTTCATCATCGCCGCCCGCCTCCATCATGGGCCGCACGCCGGCCTACCTTTTTGTCGTCAGGTACGTTCATCCTAGCTTACTTTATGAACCCTGTCGTCATAGTTCCTTTGTCGCATCTATGTCGCATACAGCTTTTCATTGCAGCTCAACTAACTCAGTCGTCTAGGCACGGTAATCGTCTTGACGCTGCAGATAAGAAATGGCACCTTTCGTCTCCTACTCCGTACGATCCTCCCCTCACATATGGTGGCTGGCTCCAGGCGAGACAAGTAGGGAACCAGATTGCCAGCATCCTCGAACAAGCCAAGATCGAACATGAAGCTGGAGGCGCCAAGAAGCCTAGAAAATTCAAAGTCATTATTCACAGCTCACCCTTCCTACGATGTGTTCAGACCTCGATCGGTATCAGTTCTGGCCTTGCTCAGACTCCTCCCGAGTCTCCTCATCACCCGTCCGACGTTTTTGTCCCTGCAAAGGCTCCCCCGAATGCACCACAACATTTTCGATCCGCCATTCTTCGCCTCGATTCATTCCTGGGAGAATGGCTCTGCCCAGAGTATTTTGAGATGATCACTCCGCCACCAGGTGCAGCTCTCATGATGGGCAGTGCTAAGGCTGATCTGCTACGGCGTGAAGATTACAGCACCCTGACATCCGCTCCCACTACGGTCCCCCACAGAAGTTCGTCTGCTTCTCTTTGGAGCGGTTCGCCCAGTGCGAGTCCCTCAATCAAAGCAATGCAGCCCATCCCAGATTCTATTCAAGAAAGGACTGGCTCTACGAATGGTTCCTCCATGGCTTCCGCGTTATCTGGCCAACTTGCAAACAGCATGGGGAAGAAAGGCTATACTGTCCCTAAACCAAACTATGCAATTTCGAGTTCTGGCAAGATTCCCGACGGATTCGTAGCTCATGCGCGTGATGAGTGTACTGTGGTGGACTATCAATGGGACTCAACAAGGGGCCCCTTGGAATTTGGAGACGGCGGTCAGTTTGGCGAGGAATGGACACAAATGCACAAACGCTTCAGGAGGGGCCTCAAGAAGCTAGTAGACTGGTACTCGACGTCCGATTCACCTACTGAGATGGTGACACAGTCTGCTGGGACACAGGGCAACGACAGTCAGTCTGCGTCTCCGCCCGAGGATGACGATGTGGAAACGGTTGTCATCATGGTGTCGCACGGAGCCGGCTGTAATGCACTAATCGGCGCCATCACACACCAGCCCGTCTTGATGGATGTTGGGATTGCTTCGATCACTATGGCGGCGAGGAAGCCAGGTGTCAATTACTCTGACCTGCTCGCCACCACCTATTCCGAAAACCCGGAGGAGCCACAGGTCTCGCCTCATCTGCTCTACGATATTCAGATTTCAGCAAGCACGGAACACTTGCGATCAAGTTCATCCACTCCGGTGTCCTCTCGGTCAACTTCATCCGATGCTTTTGGTGCATCCGCAAGCAACCGTGGTCGGGCCCCTAGCATGGGTAACACGGACGGGCCGGGTCCTATGATGGGCTCATTCTTCTACTCGGATCCTGTCATCTCGTACGGTAATCGCAGTAACTCGGCGAGCGCGGCACTGGGATCTTCGATAACCCGAGGCAGCGGATCGCAGCGAGCATCTTCACGAACATCCATGTTTGCAACGAACAGTTCCGGGTCAAGAAGCAATTCTCCGGGAACAAGCGCGCCCTCCTTTGGATTATGGACTCCAGGTCCTTCATCACTTCGGCTCATGGACGATGGAGGAGTCGAAGAAGAGGACGAAGACGACTTCGATACCCTGCTTCCCAACTTCGGTAGTCTCAAACCGTCTAGCCCTGAAAGCAAGCAAGGCACCACGCAGGATCAAATTATGGCGACTGATTTCTTTGACGACTCAAATACTGCCACTCCCGTGTTTGCAATCACACCACGAGCACAATCAACACAAAACCTGCCATCTCCGGCTCTTCCCACTTTTGGGTCATTCTCGATTAATTCCAGTGGAGATTCAACTCCCAAGAACAAGCCGAGAGGACCAATCTTGGCTGCTCCCATCCGAATTCGAACAGATTTCGATTCGGAGGATACCCCGGACGAATTGTCTATTGCCCAACTTGGCGACGGTTCTGGTGGACTCTGGGGTATGCCTCGGCCCCCTGGAGATGCCGAGCGTTTCCGTGACTTGAGCCTTACCAAGCGGCGCTGGACGACAACTGAGCGGGCTCAGGTTTGAGCTGTCAGTTAGTTATATTGATACCCGGGTGATGGAAGCAAAATTCTTCCCTTCCCCCCCTTGATGATTGGAGATTTCTCAGGCTAGATAACCCAGCTACAGCTTTTCCTTTTTATAGCGCGCGCTGCTTACTGTTTGGTCGCATTCGAATTTGATGACGTGCGACGGACAGGTCTGTCCCTTACTCATAGCATCGGCGCAAAGGCAAGGGGGACAATTCTCTACTCTCAAAATTTGGATACAGTAATGACGTGCAATATCGACAACAAAGACGGCCGCTAACCCAAGGGACATGGGCGGATATATGATCTTGCATTTTTTATTTATTTGCTTCCTCTTTCATTTTCTTTGTTTCCTTGTCATCGTCTGTCTTCATGGCGGTTCATCATGATCGGCTGCAGGCTTCCATAGCCGACCAAGCTGACGGCGTATACACTTCTCACGGTTGTCGGTACAGATTGGTCTGTTGTAACATCTTCGCCTAGTTTATTAACTAAGGACACCTAGGCTTTTGGGTAGCGGGCTACATATTTTTTCCTTTTCCGTTGTTAATCGTTGAATTGCAAGTGTTGTCTATTCGACTCTACCAAACGCAACGTCTTCTATGGGGATATATATAGACAGGTGCCAACGGCGGCTTATAAACCAACAAACATGCTCAGCTTTTGAAAACAAACCCAACGGTGCATCTTTTTGTCTAAATGCAGTCGCGTATATCAAGTCAACATTCCAGCAAAACGCCATCCGCCCATTGTCAGCCAGGCAACCCTCCAGAGTATCCGAAACTGTCTATCAGCAGTTATACAACCAAAACGATTGCTGGATTCAAAGCCCTCTAGTCCGTTCTCTAGTCAAACCACTTCCTCATGGCCTGGTGAGCCAGCTCAACACCAAGGAAGGTGGCAGCGTTGGCAGGAACAGCTCGAGTAAGAGCGGGACCAAAGCCAGGGAAGAACGCCTTGAAACCACCCTTTCCGTAGAGTTCGCGTATGACACCACCGACTGTGACATTTCCTTCAGCCGTCTGCAGACGGGATTTGACTGTGTCGACCGGGAAGACAGGAATCCACATAGCAACACCAGCAGCGGCACCGGCGCATGTGATAGCCGACAAGCTGAGTTGGCCACTGGGTTTGCCGGTAGCGGGGTCGACTGGTGTCATGGTGCGCTTGATGTATTCGTATGCGGCGAAGTAAGCAGCGGAACCAGGACCATCTCGTGCAAGGGTAGCAGCGCTGCCACGGAAGACGCTGCGGATACCGCCCTCACGGTAAAGCTGTCGAACGACATCGAGACCGCCATTGTATTTTGGCTTCTCGCCAGGAGCAAGCTGCTTCTGACCCTGGACCTGCAGAATAACCTTGACACGCTCGAAGGGGGCGGTAATGGCGGTCATGGGGATGGCAGAGAGGAAACCAGCAGTGGAGATCTGAGCAATTGTGAAGCCTTCGGCAGGAACCTCTGAGACATTGCGGACGATCTGCTTGCCGAGGTCATAACCCCAGAATGAAACGGCAACTAGCAAGGACGAGAATCTTAGTTTTGGCTCTGCGCGAAGTAATTGGAGGCACCAGACTTACACATGGGGGTAACACCGACAAGAGGAGCGCTCACACCGGCGTAGAGGCCTCTTCGGAGACCATCACGGGCAATACCCTTGCGGACAACATCGATAGCAGATGAGTAGACGCCCTTCTCGGCGGTTTGAAGGCGGACTTTGACCAGATCGAAAGGATGGCCGACTATGACGGCACAAATGCCACCAAAACCACCAGCAGCGAGGGCGCGTGCTTGTTGAGCGAGGGCGGACGAGGGTTTTGACTCTTCGTGCTTCTGAGCTGCGGTCTCGGCGGCGCGGCCTTCGATGACAGTGTCTGGTGTATCGGCGGAGGACATTGTGAGTTGAGCTGTCGAGGCGAGAGGCCGTAAATGGGTTTAGTGAATGAAGGAGAGGGTAAGGTGAGGAAGAGACTTGGTTGAAATTGCTTGAGGCCTCAGTTGGGAATGCGGAGGAAAGTTATGGTGGGGGAGTGGTCTCGGCCGTGAGGAGGATGTAGAAGTAAGATAGTTCGTTAGAGGGGTCAAGCTACACGTTCAAGGGTCCTCGTTTCTGGATAAGTAGTCCCGGTATAGTGATTCTTGTCAAAGATTACACAAGACAAGAACTACGAAGGCAGGAAAAGGGACATGAGGATGGGTTCATTCCTAAATTTATTTGTGCTGGGTAAAAGGTGGAAGGTGGCCCTGGACAAATGGTGCGGTACGTCACACCCACCCCGGTTGCGACTGCGGGCCCCGGAGAATGGGGGAAAGCTAGTGTAGTAGGTAGTTAGGTAGGTAGGTAGCTCCAGCAGAGTTGGGAAGCTGCGCTCCCTTGTCTCCGGGTCCGTGCCTTGCCTTGGGCCATTCCTTCCCCCAATGAGTGGCAGCATCTGTGCTGGAAGAGGATCAAAATGATATTGTGCTAATTGCTATTCGTGCATGCAAGACAGACCCTCCGTGATGGTTTAACCTAGGTCGACTGTCTGAAGTAACCGGACATCGAATGAATGTTGATTTAAGATGTAGACTCCCAGCAGGTGGATTCTGAGTGATCAAATACAACACACGAAGTCCGTTCGTCTCTGTAGATGAAATAATTCACAATACACAATCTCCCATTTCTTGTGGCCATCATGGCCATCATGGCCCGGCGTAAAAATCGGTATGTACCCTCTCTATCATGCCCCGGTCTGCCGCAACTGCAGAAAAAGTTGCCTCGGCTTCGGCTTCGCGGGGTGCGTTCTCTACTCCATCTTTTTTTCCCCCTAATATCTTTTGGAACCCCCCTCATCAATCTGTCCCTCGGCGAGCGGTGGACCGAGAACTTCAGTGGGGGGCAGACCATTGTGGGGTTTATATTTGAATGCCGAGATGGACAAGTCAGAATCATTAACATGCTTGTGAGGTTGAGGCTGTTGAAGAGTGGGAAAGTTGGAGATTCGATAGTTGATTTTTTCTGATGGATGAGCGTCTACGACCTACATGGCGAGGTGACTAAACCTATAATAAATCACTGTCCTCCTCTTCTGCCTTCATATAATTAAGAACCACGATTTATTGGTTGACCTGGAGATGATTGCCTTTGACAGCAGTTCAACTCGAGACCCAGACACTCCCTCATGTGGCATGTGTATCATATACAGTAGGTATTGTCATCATCTTCGCTTACATGACTTCACACCAGCACAACCCCACCCTCACATAGGTTTAATGCTGCAATTCTCATCACAGCCTGGATCATGACATGGACCATCTTATTAGACTTGTCTCGTTCCCAAGTCATCCGTCAACGAGTGGATCCCCCTTCTCCAACTATCACATGCTAAATCAACAATTCAACCCTCAAAAAGCATCTGAAAAAGACTTTCCACACAAACATGACAGAGCACACACAGCCTTACATCAGATCAACGATTCCAGGTATGCATAAAACAGGGTATGACATCTCTTGCATACATGTGACCTACAGCGTTGGCTTTCATACATACCAATCGAGGCCATGGCAGGTCGGCCTGGTACCCATCATCAATATGTCTAATCGTCTACATGTGATGCTCACCCTTCCCTTCGTCATGCGCTCAACACCTTAAAGTAAATACTCAATACAAAATGCAACACACATAGAACCCAGTGTCCACACGTCAACTCGCGTTTCTTTATATCCAACTGCCATATAAATCCGGTCCCCCAAAAGGTCCCTTGCTATATATACAAGCCAGCGACGGCCCCCTCCAAGGAGCGACCATGCACTCCGTTGCTATTTCCTGCCGTACAATGGACATGTGCATCCTATGTCGTTGCCAGCCATCTTCCTTCCATGATCCTCTCACAACCAAGCCTCCTAATACGCCTTTGAAGCCGCCAAGCTTGTCGGTGTTGCTGGCGGTGCCATGACTCCTCGTCTACTACACCAACACGTGCCGTCACCCTCTCGCTCCACTTGAACCACCACATCGATTCCCTCCTTCAAAAGGTATTCACGCACTCGGTCTCGAACATCCTCCATAGCCGCGCCTCGTGCTGCCACCACGTGAACGATTCCAAGTAGCTTCGCTCCGCTTCCGCTGGTACCATGATCATCTCGCCAGAATTTGGGCGTTGAGTAGCCCACGACTCCTCGCTGCTGAAGAATGCCACCTAGGCTGTTCCGTAGGTTGTATTCTGTATGCTCAGGTATGCTAAGCAACAACCGCTTGGCCGATGAATAGACGAGTGGCTTGGAAGACAAGAAGATAAGGATAGCAATCAAGCATGAAGCCAGCGGATCCCATCCAGCCCATCCCCAAATGCTTGTTAATACTGTCGAGACAATGACAGAGACACTTCCAAGCGTATCAGCGAGAATATGGAGGTAAATACCATGCATGTTCTCGTTATCGAGCGAGTGTCCATGGCCGTGACCATCCTGAGCTCCATGCGAGTGGCCATGATCATGGCTATGTGAGTGAGAGTGAGAATGCGAGTGACCATGCCCGCCGTCATCACCACCACCATGGTGGTGGTGCCCAAAAGCCATCATGCCTACAAGGTTGACGAGCAATCCAAGAGTGCTGACGACAAACAGTTCACCGAGGCGCTTTGTTTGAGTTCCTACCCACAGTCGCTCAAAAGCTTCGAATGCAATCTCAACGCTGAGCAGCCTGTATTCAGATGTAAGCATGAATCTTGCCAATGCATGTTCAGAGTCACTTACATGAGGAGGATACCGTTGGCAAACCCGCTCAACGTCTCAATCTTGCCGAATCCATAGGGGAAGCGTTGGCTTCGAGGCCACTTACTCAAGACTGCAGCTAGCAGCCCCACGAACAGCGCCACGCAGTCAAAGAACATATGAATACTATCACTCAAGAGACCCAAGGAGTCTGTGACGTAACCGTAGAAAGCTTGGATAGCCATGAACGAAAAGTTGAGCCTGGGCACGAATCGTAAGCATGCGCAGTCGCGAAGCAAGGCATCAATCAACCTACATCATGAAATAAAAAATTCGCCGAGAATCCTTCTCAACCACAATTGCGTGAAGAATGGGAAACCGTGATGTGTAAGGTAGAATCATCTTCGTGAACCAAGAGCGAACGACATCATTCTCGTGGTCGTGTGGATTCGGGTGCGCATAACTCTGTCCATGACTGTGATCATGGTCGTGACTGTGACTATGGCTATGGTTATGGCTATGACCGTGGTTGTCATGGCCTTGGTGGTGATAATCGGGAGGTGAATACGGAATCTGGGCAGAGTCGGGTCCTGGAGTCACGATGCTCTTCCCTCCGGCTGTCCACTCTCGCGTCCAACCGTCCATCGTGTTCAGGGCAGGGGGGACTGTCTTTTCTCGGGACACCATAGCGTTCGTGTTCGACAGATGGGAATTCGTACGCCCATGCGTGTGTCCGCTGTGGTTGTGCGAATGGCCATTACAATCCCCGTCTCCGTGGTCGTGGCTGTGGTCATGGTCGTCAACGTCTGGTACGGATGGAAGGCTACCGTTGGAAATTGTCTTTCGAAGTGCATCGAGGGACGTTTGCGATTGTGACCGTGCATGGGAACGGGAATGGGAATGAGAATGCATGTGGTCTCTGTGTGCATGCGGTAACTGAGGCGACGGCAACACGTATGAGGCCATACTGTCCTTCTCGGGAGGAGGGTGATGTCAGGAATAAGTTTATGCTCAGGGTCGAATGGTGGTCAAAATGGATCGGATTATCGGAGCGAGAATCTCAAATGATGGCTAGGAGAGGTATTCAGATCCCTCCTACGAGCCAATCGTCACGTCATCAGCTAGGAGGAGCAATACTCAACGCGTCAACGGCAATTGCTTGCCTGTGCAGTGTTGCAGAGTAATGCAGTAATAGATAGGTGGAAAGATGTCGTGGAACGTTGTGGTTTTATCCAAAGACGGCGGAAGAGGTGGATGTGGCGGTCGTTCAGGTTCAGGTTCAGATAGGAGAAGGATGAACGCACGTGGACCTTGGAAGAGGAACCAACCCTAACAAGCAGCGATCATCGGGTGTGGTTAGGTCGATTTGGAGAGAGTTGCGAGAGGAACGTGAGGAAAAGCTACAGGGACAAAGAAGTTTAGGGTGGTTGGAAAAGGGCTTTTGAATTTCATCATCCAAGTTGAGGGGGACAAGCGGTGTTGAAAAAAGACAGGCACGACAGGCACGACAATCCTCTTGGCAAGTCTCTTCACCTTCCCTTCTACAAACATGATGGTATGCCGCCATCCCCAGGCACATCTTACCTTCCCGTTAGATCATGATAGCGGATACAGTCGTAGTGCATGGGTCGGGTGGGAGAGAGCGCCTGTCGTCACTGGCTGCTCCGCTGAACGAGCTGGGCCCGGTAGCGTCGACCCCCTGCATACAGCCCGCTGGCCTGCCATAATCTGCTAGAGTTTAGTGTCCCTTTGTGCGTTAGTGCAGTAAAGGCAAAGGTCTGAGCATTGCATTGGAAAACCCCGCGTGAGGTGCAAGGCTCAAGGGTTAAAATGACCAATGAGGTGGGTTTGTTGAAGCACCTTTGGGTGGCCTTGAATCGCGGGTTCAAAGGTGGTGTGGCTTGACCCCTGATTTGAGCAATCTCTCTGTGACTTTCTAGACTAGGATTACGAGTTTATGTGCTACAGTGTCAGTCATCCAAGATGGGGAGTTTAATGAGCAATGTCAAGTCCACGTATACCAGGCGTTGCCCAGCATTTATCCAGATTGCGTACGCAGAGTTCGTATCAAATGCAAAGTAGATCCAGGCCGCAGCTTCGCTCTTTTTCGCTGTAAATGGTTGACGTTGATGAGTACATGGTCCAATACTAACTATGGTAGCGATGTGCACTATCAAACGTAGACGATGCAGATGATATTCAATGAACCAACGGACATGGATATGTATGTTCGATTTTTGTCTAGCCTGTTTATTTGAATGCCGCTCAATTCTTGTCCTTCCCGTTGTCCCTATTCATCGGTAGGTACCTTTCTTCTCCCAGAGATGCCCGAACTGCTGCCACCAAATGCCTGCTCGCATGCAGTATGTGCTGTGTGCTGTGTGCTGTGTGTGGAGACCTGTCTCCAAGGGACACCTTGCTCCTGGGCATTCATTAGCCTGTAACCCACTAGAGCAATCAATCACACGTAGTTCCGACCAACATATCACAATCACCATCATCAATCATAACCCAGACGCCGGGTCACTCATGTCTAAAGCCCAAACATGGTGGCCCTATTCATCCTATCCGTTGTAGCAGGAGCTATCAGTCTCATCGCCCTAGCTTGGCTTTCACAGCGACTAATTGCCGCCATCCCAACTCGTCATAGTCCGGCCAGCGATCCAAATGATGAGCATATCCAAATTCTCGTCGTGGGTGATGTTGGTCGGAGTCCACGGATGCAGTACCATGCTTTGAGTGTTGCTAAGCATGGCCGCTATGTTGATATTGTAGGCTACAAAGGTGAGTGTCTACTAATGACAATGAGCAGGATTGAAGCTAACAATGTCATATTATAGAGACATCAAGAATTCCAGATCTTATCGGTAACCCTCGAATTTCAATGTATGCCCTTCCCCCTCAGCCAGAAGTGTTGCAGTGGAATACTCTACCATTCTTTCTCAACCTCCCTCTCAAGGTCATCTGGCAGTTTTGGGGTCTTTTTCGAACATTGATGTATGATGCTCCTCCTGCAAAATGGATCATCATTCAGGTATCTTGTTTCCTACTGCTCAAAATCGTTACAGAAAGCTGATAATGTCAAGAACCCACCCTCCATCCCAACATTTCATGTTGTGCTCATTGTTGCTCTCATTCGAGGCAGCAAAATCGTTGTCGATTGGCACAATTACGGCTACACTATTCTTGCTCAAACCCGCTGGTATAAGCCCCTTGTCCCACTATACAGATGGTATGAGACCTTCTTTGGACGATTCCTGGGTGATGCCAACCTAGCAGTCACCGATGCTATGGCAAGACAGCTCAAGGTGAAGCCGTTCAACATCACGAAACCTATTTTCACTCTTCACGATCGCCCTGCGCAGATCTTCCAGCCTATTCTCTCGCCTCAAGATCGATTGGCCTTTCTCTCAAAACTTCCAGAAACCAAGTCCGCAGCTAAAGATATCGTTTCTGGTGCGATTCGCTTGATTGTCAGCAGTACATCGTGGACTCCCGATGAGGACTTTGGGTTGCTTCTGGATGCTCTTGTTTCCTACGCCAACGGCCCTCTGGGTCAGGGAGATGATACCCCTTCACCAATTCTTGCCATCATCACAGGCAAAGGCCCACAGAAGGACTACTATCTCGGACGCATACAAACACTCCAGGACGAAGGAAAGCTTCCTGGAATTCGCATCATCACAGCCTGGCTCTCCACCCGGGATTATGCGTCGTTACTCGCATCCGCCGACCTCGGTATCTCTCTACACAAATCAAGCTCAGGCGTTGACCTTCCCATGAAAGTCGTCGACATGTTTGGCGCTGGTCTGCCAGTTGCAGCATACTCGGCGTTCGAGAGCTTTGGCGAGCTCGTCAAGGAGGGACAGAATGGATGTGGATTCGAGACATCATCTGAGTTGACAGATATCCTCAGAAGGCTCCTAAGTTTGGAGGGGGGGAAGGAGTTAAGTCAGCTTAAGAGGGGTGCAGTACAAGAAGGAGCGCTGCGGTGGGACGAAGAATGGGATAGGGTAGTAGGAAGAATCGTTGGAGTTGTAGAGGACAAGAACTGATTTATAGAATATAAATGCATGAGGACCGCCGCTGAATACAGATAGACGTGATCAGCCAGAGCAAAGAAAGGTAAAAGGTCATGCTCTCATCATGATTATGGGGTGGATGAATTCGCTTTAATTCCAAAGGTCCGCTCCTGAACAGATACAATGCTGACTATGTCCTCCCTGTTTCCAACATCAACCCGCCGATCAACATCTGACAGACATCCTGGTCTCTCTCATTCATCCAAGACCTCTTAGTCCTCTCCTAAACTCTCCCTCACACACTTTCTGCATCTCCTTCTAAAGTCCTTGTGTTTTCCTTCGCGCTCCTCGCGCAGCAGTCTCGCCGCCTCAACGTTGGCAGGACTCTCGTCGTTGGGGCTATGGAACAGGCTGATCGTGCTGAGGAGAATCGTTTCCGGGGTCTGTACTGGACTCCAGCGCTCAGAGGCGGCCTCATAACCGTACTCGTCCTCCTCGGGAGGGTGTAGGATAGAGATGCACAGTTTTCCGTTTTCGTAGATGTTGGGATGGAAGGGGATCGGGTCTTGGAAGGTGAGCGAGGGTGGCATGTGAGGATACGTAGGGGGGAAGACGAGACGGGCGCGGAAGTTTCCTCCTGTGGTGTTGATTAGCATGATCGTCCATGAAGTGCAAGCATGAGGGAAGGGATGGCAGTACCTCCGTAGTATTTGCAGTCGTCGCTAATCATGAGCATAACCTCCCACTCAAAGATATTATTGTCGTTGACGAGACCGCAGGAAATTCCAGGAATGTCTTTTCCAGCTTGCATCTCTTTAAGCTGGCGCTTCAGTAACGAGGCCGCGGGGGCAGAGCTCGCAGCCATGGTGAAAGGATGTGGTGGACGGGGTTGTTCAGAATGTGAGGGTAGAGGCTATATGGTATAGTCAAGAGGAGAAGAATGATATGCAGGTTGCAAGGGTTCAGATGTGTACTTTTATCTTGACAATAATGGTAAGGGTGATGGTGATGGTGATGGTGGGGGGAAGAAATGGAAAGGGAAGTGGAAGCATGCGGGGCCGTTTGCTTCATCGGAGGTTTGCCCCGCTGGTGAGAAATACATCCATGACAGGTTAGAGACAGTAGAGGTTGTCACAAGTGGCAACGGGTTGGTGTTTTGTGCGGTGGCATTCGACAGTGTCAATGGTTTGTCCAAGTCATGTCTCTGAGCAATATTTATTCTCAATGCACGTACCATGGATTATATCTCAACTTTACCACTCCAATGTACTATCCCATCATGCCTGACCGACATTTCTCAACCTTGCCTGTCAGACTGTATCATGACTTTGTTCAGCTACAAATACACCTCCTCTGCAATGCCACGTCAAATACGGGGGTATCATTAAATACTTGGAAATCATCACGTCTCCAACGGTCTTTCACTTCTTTGACCCTCCAAATCCTGAGAATCCCATCTGGGCCATCATGTCGTCTTCATCATGCTCTCCCTCAACTCTCACATCCTCACCATACTCTGTCTTGACCTTGGTAGCCTGTTCTCGTCCCAACCTCTTCTTTTCCGTTTCCTCTCTTCGCTTCTTCCTCTTCTCTTCTGCTTCTTTTTCCTGTTCCTCTTCGCGAAGCTGCAATCGCTCGTGTAAACTTGTCGCCTTCTCCTTTTCCAACTCATCCCGCCGTCGGATATAATATGTGATTCGATCATGGACCTCGTCGACTGTCGCTCGTTTTACTTCGGATGTCTGGCCCGTGTTGGCCAAGTGCTGAGGAGTATTGATATGTTCCACGAATTGCTTGTTGTCTTTGAATGTCAGGTCGCAGGCCTCGCAGTAGAAACCGGCACCACGACCACGTTTCCCAACACCTGCGCCAGCTGGTACCAGTGACGTCTTTCCAACCTGCGCGGTGAGGTCAATCACTGTTCGGCGCGCCGTCGTGTATGTCTCGTTGCCAGTCAGAGGCTTGTGATATTTCTTGCCCGCGAGTTTCGCTTCATATCGAGCCTTGGCCTCCTCCTTCTCTTTAGCCTCGCGCTCCTTGGCCTTTGCAGCATATTCATCCAAGTCCCAAGTCTTTCGAAAATCGGTATCGCCTGAAGGAGCGCCATAAGCGCCTCCCTTTTTTGAGTCGGCCATTGCGGAATGTGGTGGTTGTGATTGATGAAGATTTGGATCAAAAGTGAGAGACGCGAAAAGTTGGGTCTAGAACTGATCGGAGAACAGAGAGGGAAGAACCGACAGGGATGAGGACATGACGACGCTATGGGCGCTGTGCGCTAAGAAAAAGTACCCCGCCGCGGGGCATTTCTTTTTTTCTTCGTCTTTGTAGCAAGTTGGATATTTTCATCTTGCGATACATTATCTGTATCTAACCCAAAACCAATACATCATGTTGTACCTTGTTGGTCTCGGTCTCTCAGATGAGACGGATATAACCGTAAAAGGTCTCGAGATTGTCAAGAAAGCTTCTCGAGTCTACCTTGAAGCCTACACCAGCATCTTGCTTGTTGATCAGGCTGTCTTGGTTTGTGGTCATTGCTTGTATAAACTCCTGAATAATCGTCACTGACTCTTTGCAGGAATCCTTCTATGGAAGATCCATCACGATAGCCGACCGCGAAATGGTCGAGTCTAACAGTGATGAGATTCTTCGCAATGCCCAAGAAGAGGATGTAGCTTTCCTCGTTGTTGGTGATCCATTCGGGTTAGTTGTACTGCGTTCTGGATGCTGTTGACCCATCTGACACAAATCCCAGTGCCACAACTCACACCGACCTTGTCCTACGTGCTCGAGAACTCGAAATCCCCGTCCGAACCGTTCCCAACGCTTCTATCATGTCCGGAATTGGCGCCTGCGGTCTTCAGCTCTACAACTTTGGCCAAACTGTTTCAATGGTCTTCTTTACTGATACATGGAAGCCCGCATCTTTCTATGACAGAATAAAGGAAAACCGCGACATTGGCCTACATACACTGGTGCTGGTCGATATCAAGGTCAAGGAGCAGAGCTTGGAGAACATGGCTCGCGGTAGACTGATTTACGAACCCCCTCGTTACATGACTGTCGGACAGTGCGCTTCACAGATGATTGAAATCGAGGAGGAAAGAAAAGAGGGCATCTGCACAAAGGACAGCTTGGCTATCGGAGCCGCACGCGTGGGTGGAAAGACAGAAAAGTTTGTTTCTGGCACGCTTGAGGATCTGTGTTCTGCTGATGAGGAACTCGGTCCTCCACTTCACAGTCTTGTCCTCTTGGGCCACAGAACGCACGAGTTGGAGCACGACTTTGTTAGGCAATTCGCCGTTGACAAAGACAAGTGGGACAGGATATGGAAGGCGGATTATGGAAAGCAATAAGCCAGACGATGACATTAACATAACTTCATGTCGCGTTAATTAATCTTCTATCATACAAGCAAAATTCTGTCCTCTGTCCAATCCTTTACTGCTGCGAGGCTCGCCACGACTTCACATCGGCCTCTGAGACCTCTCGGAGAGTGTTGGGGGCAGCAGGCTGTCCGGTAACAGTGCTCGATGCGATGTCGGCAACACGGCTGAGGAGGTTCTTGGTGACCAAAGAGTAGGTGGCAGATGCAGTCTTGACTCGGATGACACCAATTCGAGGGTCGTTCTCGGAACCATCATGGACTCCGTCACCCAGGTCACCAAGCCAGGCCTTGAGTGTAGGGCTATAATGCTTGGCAACCAAGCTACGGTCGGTATCGACGCTAGCGTTTCCAGCGAAGGAAGCCCACTCTCCTGAAGAGTTGACGAAAGAAACATTGATGTGAGAGTCAGCGGCGAGATCGTCAGTCTTGCCAGACTCGGTGTTGGTGTGGAAGAGAAGGTCAATGCCTCCAGACTCCTATGGAAGGTTAGTAAGAACAATCAAGATGGAGGACGTGAACGTACAGTAGCGGCCAGCGCCATGCATCGGGAGACGAGGTTACCAGAACCAGAGTCTCTGGTGGTCATCATGCCAAACTTGGTCTTCTTGACGAAATCAACAAGGTCATCAATCTTGGTCTGAAGAGGGACGTCCTCAGCATTGGCCTTCTTGTAAGGGTCGGCGGGAGCATCGCCAGTGTTTGCGTTGGAAAAAGACATTTTGATGATTGTGAAATTGTGTGATGGGTATCAAAGTGATTGATTAGAGAGATTCAACTTTAGATCATTGAAGCTTCCTGGCTGGTCTCTTATACCTTTGTTTAGATCTACTATTTGCTTACCTACACAGAGCTTCCTGCGCCATCAATCATCATTGCCATTTCATCATAGACAATTGCTATATCATGACGTCAGGAGCATGTCTCAAACGCCGTCCAGGACGTAGCTGCGTCAAAGGAGTGACAAACGTGGAGCAACATCTAATAACACATCCAATCGATGTTCATAAATCGGTTATCACATCATGAATACCTTTCATGGCTCAAAATGCGGATCGATCGAGCTTGTTGGGAAAGCTGTCGTGTAATCGAAGCTTGACAATCATTTGGTGAATCACATGACCTTGAGAGATTCTGGCGTTGTCATTGCGAATGTTTAATGCCAGCAATACATACCAACCTAGGTAGCCAAACAGAGGCGTTCCTGCCGATTGTTTCATCCTTCCCGTCAGGGTATAGCACCTTCCTTGTATGAGACGAGAAGCAGAATGCCATCACTACGTCAAGAAGTATCTGATGAGGTCTTTATGCACCGCGCCAATTTGTCAATCAAGCTGCCATCTTGACATGCTCTGTTCCTTCTTTTTTTTTTTTTTTTTTTGGACAGTGATAAGTAATAGCCACAACCTGACTAAGAATCTGCGCATAGCCGTCAGTGTGACGCCGTCGTCTCGATTCAGGTCCCTACAATCTAGACTTTAAATAGCCGGTCAGCCAGGCGCACCTACCCTCCCAACACAGTGGTAGTTGCCTGAGTCGAACGTTTTTATCTTCGCCAGTGCTGCTGATCTCGATCCCTGGGTTTCCGCCTGGACCATCATCACGAAAGGCCGTCAAAAAACTCCTTCCCCTCTTCTTGTATTTGCTGCTTTCCCTCTGAAGCAAAGACCAAACAATTTTTTGTTGCCCGCGGCTTCCCTCTATAACTTACGTGCTTTCCCCTCCCGTCATCTCTTCCTTCCCATTCACTGAACTTCCCGTCTCGCTAAATTCCTCACGTCACGCAAGGTGGACAAGACCGACAAGGAAGGAACCAAGCTGCAGGCTCCACCCAAGACCTGACCTCAACACATCGCAACCGACGACTTCATTTGATCTTCTCAACATCCCCAACTCTGAAGATCATACTTTTCTGATCTGTTGGAACAACCCTCGTTCTTCTTTGTGACCGATTCATTAATTCCGCCGCTCAGTCCGCTGGTTTACTGATCTCTCTGCCTTCACTTGAGCAGTCTGTCATGCTCGGACTCTGAGCGGTTTAAGTTACCAACTCTCCGCAGAAGCAAAACATTGCTGTGCCGGTTCGTCTGGATGTACAACAGAGGCGTACTTATGCCACCCAGTACGCCTTTTTACAGAGTGGAAATTCTATCTCCATATTCCTCTTGACTTTCCCCTCCCCAGCCTTACTACGTCAAAGAACACTCTTCCACCACCTTGTTGACCTGCATGTCCTGAACCACCACCATTCTATTCTCGCATACTGCTCGCGAACCCAGGCACTTGTTTGAGGCTATCAACGATTCGTTTTATCACCGCAAAGCATACTCAGCTCAGTATGTCAGGTAATGGAATTGTAAGTTACAAATGCGGACTTGCTTTGATTCGAAACTAACTCAAGATCGCAGGTCGTGTTCCCATGGGAATGCAGAGACCGTGAGGATGAGGCCAAGGCGGCCTACAACCAGCCTCTTCGTCGTGCCAACCAGTCTCTTAATGAGGAAAACATGAGACTCAAGCGGATCCTGCGTGAGAACGGCATTTCTTGGTCTCCTATCGCATTGAACCACATGCAGCAACTTGATCCCACGAGACGCAAGACCCGCTCATCCATGACTTCACAGGAGCTGGGTCGGCCCTTTCTGCCTATGGAGGTTATCCTCCGTATCCTCAAATTTGCCATGAAATCATCCTCTCCTATCATCGACCCTCTGTCCCCACTCACGCCCGAAAACCTGTCCAAGAAGGAGAAGGACAGAGGCAACCAGATTGCAATTCACTTTCTGGCGACTTGCAGAGCTCTGCATGTTGAAGGCACACGCTACCTCTGGGAGTCAAATCACTTCACCTTCACGACTCCTCAGGCCCTGCGCAACCTTTGCGAACTCCCAGCCAAGTTTCGTCACGGTATCAAACATGTGAACCTCCGCATCATTGCACGCTACTACGATGACCAACGACAACGCCGACACAAGCTGGACAGGGGTTATCACGCGGATTTAAAGAAGGACCAATACCTCAAGGTTTATCCTCGTCCGGCAGAGAGCCCACTGATGCGAGGTGGCTTCCGGTGTTACACTTGGAATCAGGTCGTGGATTTTCTTGAGGCTTTTCGTGCACCATACGATCCCAACTATCGATCCAACAAGCAACCACGACCAAGACTTCTGCCCTCCCTCACCTCCCTGAGACTTGATCTGGTCAACTTTTCTCATACCCTCCTCCCCTTTTCTGGCTCGGAGCTGCACGACGTCAGCTCTCACGAGCTTGGCTGCACTCTCAATGAGCTCCACATCACTGGCATGCCATATGATGACACCGGCATGAAGGCTTCCGCAGAGCTTAGCGGGATGTTGAAGGACGAAGGCCTTTATCTTGACGGCCCTGCCTGCTTTGTCTCTCAAAGCAAGAACCCTCACCTGCAGCCTCTTTCCGGAAGAAGATGGTGTGCCAGAGTCATTCGTGCCTACAAACCCAAGGAGGCTAAAGACGACGCAAGTGACGATGACTCGGATACCCTGAACGGGATCGGCTCATCAGCTCACAGCCATGCGCGAATCGGAGCTCTCCCACCTGCTCCAAAAGAGGAAGGTCATCCTTCCTCTACTCGCGACGACGAGACAGTCCTTTGGAAGCAGGTTCCCATCTCCCGGGATGCAGAGGCACGCTCCTGGGTGCAGTTCTCCCGGTTTAGTGGATACGAGTTGAACGACGAAGAGTGGGATAGCGATGAGGATGGTCTCTGTCCCTGCTGCGGGGAGTCTCATCCCGGGTCGTCCTTTCTGGACTTTTTGATGGATGACGAAATGATTGACTGAGTATCGGTATAACATGAAATACCCAGACATTTGAGATGTGTTTTGTACAGGATTACGACAGAGTGGTGATGTTTCGGCAATTATATACTTAGATACCCCGGTAGTTATGATGTTGCTAATGATTTCGAGCAAGAACAGGTGTTAGGGACGGGAAAAGCATTATGGGCAGTTGAGCCTTGATAGTTTTATTCAAACAAGTTTTCTGAGTCTGGTACTGTTTATTTTTTGTGCTAATCTGCTCTGATGTGAGGCTTGTCATCTTTGGTATTGGGGTCACGAAGTCAGGTTGAGGTCAAATACCCGAGTCATCCTGAACCAGCTGCGTCTTTTCCACAAATGCATTCCATTCTCTGCATCCTTGGTCGACGTCCTCAGCTTGCTGGGGTGAGATGAGGTCAAGGATCTCGTCTTCACGTACAATGAACTGTAGGGAGAAGCCTTCGGCAGCATGCCATCCAATATGACAATGCATCAACCAGACACCAGGGTTGTCCGTCTTGAATGCAATAACAAGGTGTCCAGCAGAGGGAAGAATGGCTGTGTCACGACGGGGTGGGTTTTTGGTATTGAGGGTAACATTGGAGCCGAATGGGCCATAGCCTTGGGCGAGAATATGATAGTCGAAGCCGTGCAGATGGATAGGGTGAGGGATGATGAGGTCAGTCTCGATAGCGACGTAGACCCAGGCGTCTTTTTGGGGGATGCGGATGACGGCATTGGACTCTACAAAGGTGTCGTTGTTGCGTAGTTTGGTGAGGGATGGGTTATTCCATTCTGCAACCATGGTGGTGCTATTGAGGAACCACTTGATGATACCGTCCTCGTTCCATGTACGGGTTGCACTCCTGGCGATCTCCTCGTCTGGGGGGCCGACATCTTTGGGTACAACGGGGACAAGGCTGGCGAGGGGCTCGTCCAGACATGCATCGCCAAAGTCACTGCCGACGGTGGTGGGAGTGCTGTCATCTGAGCCGTAGTGGACGATGCCAAAGATGTTGTCGGGGTTGAAGTTTCTGCTGCACTCCATCTGAGGGATGGCACGGAGCCAGAAGGAGGAGGCCTTGGCGCCTTGGTCGGCTGTTACGAGGAAGTCGATTCGCTCTCCTTGTGGGCGTAAGTAGAAGGTCAAGTCTTGTGAGTACAGGGTGGCTTACCGATTGCGAGACTCACGTGGTCCGTCACATAAGGCTCGATGGGAACAAAGTCTACGGAGACGACTGTGAGGAGATGATTGTCAATGGCGATCTTGTAGAGAGTGTCGATTCCGGTGTTGATGAAGCGGAGACGGTATGTCTTGCCCGCTTCAAATTCCAATTTGAATCGCTCTCCGGTTTGATTCTCATCGCCGTCGCGGCCCCAGACGTTGGTGCCGTTGATCAAGCCAGTGTCCATGGTAGCAGGACCTAGTCTCTGGACTTCTGGGAGTAATTCATTGGAAGTCATGTGAGACCAGTCACTCAACATGATGGTTCCGACATCCTCGTCGTAATTGGCACTTGCGGGGCCGTTGATGATCAAACCTCCATACACACCCTCATAGGTCTGCAGGCCAAAATGAGAGTGGTACCATGAGGTGCCATATTGAGTTGCCCGCCACCTGTATGTCACGGATGAGCCGGGAGCTGTAGGGCACTGAGTAATGGCCACGACACCATCTTGAGGGTTTGTGTAGTTCTGGTGAGTGCCGTGGAAGTGGAACGAGGAACCGTTGGTAGAGGTTTCGAGTTTGTTGGTCATGTGAACGATGACATTGTCTCCCCAGTCTGCATATAGAGTCGGTCCTGCAAGTGTCAACGAGGTCTTGCGGATCGATCTGCCTCCTTACCTGGGATCGTCCCGTTGATTGCCTGAGCAACACGTTCCACGCCGTCAGGGGCTATGACAACTTCGTCAATCTCTAACCAGTATTCTCTTGTAACTCCAGTCTCAGGAACAACAGAATAGTAATCACTGTGTATATCGAAATTGCACCATTGGTCCCTTGTCGAGGGGGTGTTGCCTCTGCAGGCCTCTGACCTACGTTCTTGACGACGCTCAGGAAGCGCGCTCGTCAAGGCAGGAAGAAGCAGCAGTGTCAGACTTGGGTAGTGCATGGTAGACAGGGTGAGTTCTCAATACATGCTTCATGGGACATAGTTTCGGCAGCATGGTGCTTCTTTATAAATCAGAGTGGAAGCGGAGTCTAATCTCAACCAGCCTCTGAAGTCAGTCTATACATTTCACGGGCAGTATCCGGCTTCCACTAGATGCCGTTCCAAAGCGTGTGTAAGACGAGAGTCAACGTTGGCCAAGGTCATCCGGCTCGTGGCGACAAATTATAGCATGGACGAACGGCCCGATATAAACGACAAGACGGCTGGGCGCCTGCTTAAAAGATCAGTGTCAAGTCGACAGATGAGACCAGCCACTTGGCAGAGAGTTCCGGGTTGACATTGTTGAGGTGTGAAGAGGACAGTTGTTCGGGAGAGCATCAGTCTTGACGTTGATGAGAGAAATGCGACTGGCTGGATGAGTGATCAGTCTCGGGCCTATTGGATAACAACGTGTTTCATGTAGCTGTTGCGGTTATTTGGCGTCAGCCAACCTCCAGCTGTGGTAAATTTACTAAACTCTGTGTCGGCAGAGGCGTTTTATCGGCTACTAGGTTCAACAATGCTGAAGCTGATTTGTTTGCTTGATGAATGTATTAGATTGTGCATGATACATATATTTGGTGTAATTTTCGCGCGATGCTACAGTCTGAGCGTGGTGATGTTAAAGTTTGGAGGTTTTTGGAGGGTGCGTCCTGTAATTTACTGACAGGTCACCTGACGGCGCGATTACCTGTCGCATCTGGGCAGCTCCTTCACCAACGCGCAACATCGTGAATTATCTTGGAGCTGTGCAACGTCATTGTTTTTCCCTCTAGGTGCTCCGAACAGCAGCAGGGATTGCTGGCGTCGACAATTAACCTGGTCCGATTGACTGATTACGCTCTTCAAAACACTCGGGCACCCTTTACGCGTCCAACATACTCGCTTTGCCGACCCGCTGATACTGAAAGTCAATGTCTTGACGCAACGGCACCCAACAGAAAACCCTCCTATAATACCCAGGCTAAAAGAGACTCTGGCCAGGTGCAATTCATCACTACCACGGCCGATTCGCGATACGTATGGCTCTGGCCTGGCCAACATGGAGCCCAGTCTAAAGGATAAAAAAAACAGGCTGACTGCCTTTGCGACTGGAAAATACGAAATCAACGGCGACCCTCGAGCGATGCAGAATCCCCCTGCTACTGGTGAGAGGGCTTCAGAGCAACCTTTGGGCCCGGCTCCTCTACGACGAACCTTTGCCATGCCACCAAGAATTCCCAGTCCAGGCGGTAGAAACACAGCACCACCTCTTGAGAGGAACAGTTTCCAACCACCACAGTCTACAGCTCTGCCATATAATGGACGGCCACGGGCAAACTCGGATGATCATCGTGGTGAGCTCTTTGATGGCTCTCAGTTGGGGGAGAGCTTCATGGAGTCAGGCTTGACGACACCTCGTAATGAACCAGTCAATGTTGAGCTGCATCCGGAGTTGGTTCAGGATCTCAAAAAGAACATTCCTCCGCGACCCAGACCAGAGTACAGTCATCCCACTCAGACCAAGCCCCCATTCCCAGAACGCTTTGTCGTAAGGGATGACGGACAGATGGACGTCGTCTCTCATCCCAAGCTCGACAACATCTCTCGCATGAATGACGGGTTTCAAAAGACGGCCATAAACAGCCGAGGCAGGCAGGGTGCTTATGGCCAAGAAGCTGTTCGTCCCGCATCGCCCGCTAGACAGGAACCTAAACAGCCAAAACGCCAGGTTGTGCTTCGACAAAATCCTGCTGGGAGATCAGAAGCCTATGATCGTCCAACTCATGAAAAGAGCCCTTCGCCAACTCTCCGTGATGTCCCTCGGTTGCTGCATCATAGAGAGGATTCTCATCGATTGCGTGAGGTATTTACCGATGATGGATTCGATGCCGATCCCCAGGATGAACATGCAACACCAAAGCCAAAAAAGGTCAGACTCGTACCACAAAAGGTCTCTGTAGACAGGACGGCTGCCGTCCCATGGAATGGAAATAGAAAACGACACCGGCCGGAGCCTGAATACGACGACAACGTTCTCAAGTCGATGAGCTTTGATGAGCTCCAGAAACAGCCCTTTGACTTTGATCCGTCAAAAGAGGATCAAAAAGGAGGCATCATAAACGCCGACAATCTCGCCGCCAAGCTTGACCAGTTCCGGCATCTCGGCGAGAGAGAGCAGCACAATGTATTCTCAAGCATGTCGGTTCAAGACTGGGAAAAGTCTGGCGAGTGGTTTGTTGATCAGTTTGCTGGGATCATGCAAAGGCTCACGGCAGCGAGGAGAGAAAAACGCAGGATCATTGAGTCGTTCGAAGAGGAGGCGGCGGCGAGAGAAGAAGCTGTACGTCTCAAGACACAGTCAATCGACCATAAGCTGCGTAAGATGAAGCAGGATGGTCAACGAGTGGTGGAGGATAGAGCTTTCTAATGAGCGTGCGGCGTTTAAAGGCTGTAATAATGTTGGATTTGGTGAAATGTTGAGGACAGCATTTGCGAACGGCGTTTCCTTATCTTTATCTGGCATATATGATACCAGGCTCACGGGCTACGATTATCACGAGTTAATATTTATGTAAAGAGCGCTTGCTAGATTAAACTATCCAACAGATGGGTGCGTGGGTATCGTGAAGAGTCTGCTTTTTGCTTGTGCTTAAATCCGTCGAACGTGTTTTACTTTTCTATCACGACCTACCACCATTCTCAGTTGGCGGCCTTTTCGGTCTGGGAAGACGCCCTTTCGTAGGTTTTCGGTGTAGAGCTCATAGGCGGGATAGTAACCATCGACGAATTTGACAACCTCCTCGGAGGTCATGCCAGCTTCGGGGTCACCTCTCTCCTCGCGCAGATGGTCCTCTTGTTCGAGACGCCAGCCATAGACGTAGCCGAGATCTTCGGCGTCAATCTGGATAAAGGCGTCAAATAGATCGGTGAGTGAGTTGTACTCGGCAAGTTTCTCGTTGATGAAGAGAAGGTGCTCGAGTTTATGGTGCTTGAGAGTTCGGTTAGGTTTGCTGCACTTGGCTTCCACCTCCTGGGGTGTGAGAGGACGGAAACCGACACACCAGCCTTCGAGGATGATGGCTTGGATTTTTGGCTGACCAGTCTGGTTCACAGGCAACCATTGAGATTCTGGAAGACGGTCTCCTTTGCCGTTGGAGATGGCCTTGTCGTAGAGCGGTAGCTTAGCGGGTTCTCCTTTTAGTACGGCATCAAAGAATGCCTTGGCCAAGGGTAAGTCATGGGTACCTGGCCAGGTTAGATATGCCGAGTATGTCTGAGAGGTTGCTTACCAGGCTCTCCTCGGTGTTGGACAAGATCATTATCAGGATATGACTCTGCGAGAGCGACCTGGTCTGCTCGCGTGAGGTAAAACTCATCTATGCTGCAGACAAGAGTCGGGACATTCTCCTCCTCGAGGGCAACGCTGAGAGCCTTGACGAGGGTAGATTTTCCAGCACCCTGTACACCGTTAAGGCCGATGACAAAGGGACGGTCTGGAGCTTCCTCGCGGTGAAGTTTGAGCTGTGCGAGTATGAATGGTAGACAGATGGGAATCTTGTCGTCAATGAAGTGGGGTGGCATTGTGGGTTCTTTATTTCTTTTTATGACAATATGCAAGGGACAGTTGGGTAGATTGGATAAAGATAAGATGTGGGTGATAAGCCAGTGTGAGTGAAATTCACAAACGGTCGTTTGTTGCTTTGTTTGTGTGCGTGTGTAGTGTCGTGTGGTGTAGTGAGTGTTCCCGCAGAAATCTACCGCATCAGGTCGTGGCCCGAGATTCTGCGGGGACAAGTTTTGTGGGGTATGAACCAAGGTTGAGATTTGGAGGTGCCGGTACGGTAGGGACGTCGGTAGTGTAGAGAATACTACTCATTGTCTCACTGTCTTACTGTCTCAATGATTTGATGATTTGATGATTTGCTCATCTCTGAAATGTAGTCTACTATTTTGATTGATAAATTGATCTGCAATGTCCTCCATACATTACTGAATGCAATGATTGCAATCATGTCTTGACCTACCCTGCACCCTAACATGTGATGTGGCTTCCTCCGCATGACCTCACGTCACTCCTTCCTTGGATATCCCCAATTACATGTGAAGAGTGGAAAGCACCTTCCATTGTCTGCACCACGTCCAAACCGAGACTAGCGCCGAATCCCCGCAACTTTCCCACGTCTCGAAAGCTCCCCCTCGGTACCCGCTCAGGGAAGCCGAGGCACCCCATTCGCAATGTGACAAGATCGGCTTTCGCAAGCCCCGAACAGTCTAGGATTCCATAGCCAGACCGTCTCGTCTCACCAGCTAAATAAAAAAGAGCTGCTCTTCCCCCATCTTCGGTCCATTGAACCCCCCTTCTTTCTCTTCCTTCATATCATCATCTTGTTTCCTTTTTTCCTTTCCTCCTCAAAGAAGCGTGTCTTGTGTTGTGCAGCTTGATACCCGTCATATCCTCCATCTACATTACCTCATTTCTTTCACAGCGCAACACACACAACCATGTCTGAACAGTTGAGATACGACGGCCAGGTCGTTGTCGTCACTGGCGCTGGCGGTGGTCTTGGTAAGGCCTATGCTACCTTTTTCGGTTCTCGCGGCGCCAGCGTTGTTGTCAACGATCTGGGTGGTTCATTCAAGGGCGAGGGCAACTCTACAAAGGTGAGAATCACATGTTTGCGCTGCCTGTATGTCGCTAACCAATCCAGGCTGCTGATGTCGTCGTAAATGAGATCAAGGCCGGCGGCGGAAAGGCCGTCGCCAACTACGATTCGGTCGAGAACGGCGAGCGCATCATCGAGACCGCCATCAAGGCCTTTGGTCGAATCGATATCCTCATCAACAATGCCGGTATCCTACGTGACATCAGCTTCAAGAACATGAAGGACGAGGACTGGGACTTGGTCATCAAGGTCCACGTCAAGGGTTCATACAAGTGCGCTCGCGCTGCTTGGCCCTACTTCCGAAAGCAAAAGTATGGTCGTGTTATCAACACGGCATCCGCTGCCGGCTTGTTCGGCAACTTTGGCCAGGCCAACTACTCTGCCGCCAAGCTGGCAATGGTTGGATTCACCGAGACCCTCGCCAAGGAGGGCATCAAGTACAACATTCTGTGCAACGTCATTGCACCTGTTGGTAAGTTGTCCTCTGAACGTGCCGTACGTCGCTAACCTGAGATAGCCGCCAGCCGAATGACCGAGACCATCATGCCTCCTGATGTTCTCGCTGCTCTCAAGCCCGAGTGGATCGTGCCCCTGGTCGCCGTCCTGGTTCACAAGAACAACACTGACGAGACGGGTGGCATCTTTGAGGTTGGCGGTGGCCACATGGCCAAGCTCCGCTGGGAGCGATCAAGCGGTCTCCTCCTCAAGGCCGACGACTCTTATACCCCCGGAGCCATCATCAAGAACTGGAACAAGGTTGTTGATTTCTCCAAGCCTCAGTACCCCACTGGTCCCAACGACTTCCTGAGCCTCCTCGAGGACTCCATGAAGATGGGTCCCAGCGAGCAGGGTGAGAAGCTCGACTTTACCGGCCGCGTTGCTCTGGTCACTGGCGGTGGTGCTGGTATCGGCCGCGCCTACTCTCTTGCCTTTGCCAAGTACGGCGCTTCCGTCGTTGTCAACGATCTCGTCAACCCCGATACCGTTGTTGAGGAGATCAAGAAGCTTGGCGGCAAGGCTGTTGGTGTCAAGGCCTCTGCTGAGGATGGTGACACTGTTGTCAAGGCTGCTATTGACGCCTTTGGCCGCGTCGATATCGTCGTCAACAATGCCGGCATCCTCCGAGACAAGGCTTTTACCAACATGAACGATGATCTCTGGGATCCCGTCATGAACGTTCATCTCCGAGGCACCTACAAGGTCACCAAGGCTGCTTGGCCCTATTTCCTCAAGCAAAAGTACGGTCGTGTGCTCAACACCACCTCAACTAGTGGTATCTACGGAAACTTTGGCCAGGCCAACTATGCTGCCGCTGTAAGTCTGCCTCCCTCTCTAAAATACATGTCTAACTGTTTAGAAATGCGGTATCCTCGGTCTCTCTCGCGCCCTCGCTCTCGAGGGTGTCAAGTACAACATCTTTGTCAACACCATCGCCCCCAACGCCGGCACCGCCATGACCGCCACCATCATGCCCGAGGAGATGGTCCAGGCCTTCAAGCCCGACTACATTGCTCCTCTCGTCCTTGCCCTGTGCAGCGACAAGTGCCCCAACCCCACCGGTGGTCTCTACGAGGTCGGCAGCGGCTGGTGTGGGCAGACTCGATGGCAGCGAACTGGCGGACACGGCTTCCCCGTCGATGTCCCCCTTGTTCCCGAGGAGGTTGTCAAGCACTGGAAGGATATCGTCACCTTTGACGGCAGGGCGGACCATCCCGCCAAGACGCAGGATTCAATCGGCAAGATTATGGCCAACATTGAAAACAAGTCCAAGGCCAAGGTATGATCAGATAGGTATCTAGTAATTGAAATTCCGCTGACCTCTCCAGTCGGGCGAGAGTGAATACCTCAAGGCCATCAACGAAGCTCTTAAGAAGGAGGGTAACCCTACCGAGTACAAGTATGAGGAGCGTGATGTTATCCTCTACAACCTGGGTGTCGGTGCCAAGCGCACCGAGCTCAAGTACGTCTTTGAGGGCGCAGAGGACTTCCAGGTCATCCCCACCTTTGGTGTCATCCCCCCCTTCAACGCTGAGATGCCCTTTGACTACGACTCCATCGTCCCCAACTTTTCTCCCATGATGCTCCTCCACGGCGAGCAGTATCTCGAGATCCGCAAGTTCCCCATCCCCACAAGCGCCAAACTCGTCTCCCGCGGCCGTCTTCTCGAGGTCGTCGACAAGGGCAACGCCGCCATCGCAAAGAACGCCATCACCACTGTCGACGCCACCACCGGCGAGGATGTCTTCTACAACGAGATGACCGTCTTCCTCCGCGGATGCGGTGGTTTCGGCGGTGAGAAGAAGCCCAAGGATCGTGGTGCTTCCACAGCCGCCAACAAGCCTCCTGCTCGTCAACCCGATGTTGTTGTCGAGGAGGCCACCCGTGACGACCAAGCTGCCATCTACCGTCTAAGCGGCGACTACAAGTATGTACCTCCCTGATATACAAGACCTTGACTAACTTGTCAGCCCTCTCCACATCGACCCCGGCTTCGCCAAGATGGGTGGCTTCAAGGCCCCCATCCTCCACGGTCTCTGCACATTCGGCATTGCCGGAAAGGCCGTGTACGAACGCTTCGGTGCCTTCAAGAACATCAAGGTCCGCTTCGCCGGTGTTGTGATCCCCGGCCAGACCCTCATCACCGAGATGTGGCGCGAGGGCAACAAGGTGATTTTCCAGGCCAAGGTCAAGGAGACCGGTAAGCTCGCCATTGCCGGTGCTGCTGCTGAGCTTGCTGGTGATGGAAAGAGCAAGATCTAAAACTGGTTCTCTGGATATGTACTATAATGTAGTGTATGGTCTGTTACAATTGCATTCGTGATCTATCAACGCCTATTGATTTGCCCGTCATACTGTTCCCAATTTGCTCCATCTGATAACGCCAATCCCCGTATCTCGTTAAACAAAAATCGTTTCCACAATCGCATCAAACACTTCGGGTATCGTGGGCACTCGACCGCTTAAAAGGACACGCTCCACGCCCAGGTCTCTACTCCGTGCCGCAACGCCAGTCTCGAGAAAGGCCCTCTCCGTTCCGGATAAATCACGATTCTCTGCCGCTCTCCAGTTCCGCTCTGCCTCCTCTCTCGCGGCCTGCAGTACCTTGTCCGTATCTTCTGATTCCCATAGATTGCATCTGTCGCATTCCTTGCAGGGAGACGGGTCCCCGTCTGGGCGGAAGTGGTCACAGAAATGGCGGTATCCTGTGTCACTCAGGTCGGCGCGACAAACGTAGCACATCTTGTAGCCACAGGGGCACGTGAGTTTGTTGCAGCCGGCATTCTTTACAAACGACGTATTGCAGCGTGGACAAACACGCTTGATCGCCATGCTCATTGCTTGCTCGACCTGTGTACGGAGAGCAACCAGAGAGGATTCATTGCAGACGTGAATGTCTCGCCATGATTTGTTGCATGACAAACAAGACACCCTGGCACACTCTGGGTTCTGACATGTGAACTTGAGACCGCGGCGACGACGACGGTGTCGAGCAAGAGCCTGTTTCCATTCCTTGGATATCAAATCACCAAACGATTGGCGTGTGCTGAGGAGGAGACACATAATGGATGATATCATGATTGCGGGGAAGACGAAAGGAAGAGTGCCCAGACATAGCATTAGAAATAAGAGGTTGCAGACACTGCCAGCCCTGATGCGAAGAGCCGACTCGTGAGCTGGTGTGTAGACATCGTCTATCTCTGCATAATCGCAGAATGGACATCGTACCAGTGGCAGCTGCGATGCGAGAATGCTATGTTCGGCGAGTCGGCGGTCGAGCTTGTGTAGAACCTCGGCGCCCATCTTTTCTTCCTCCATCGCTCGACGGATGAGGTCTGGAGGAATGTGTCCAGAACATCCGTCTCCCTCGGCCGACAGACATTTGAGTGTGCCTGTTTCGGGGTTGATGCAGCGCCAGCCTTGTCCGAAAACGGCCTCCTTGATCGAGTGTTGGACACATCGGAAACACATCAAATGTCCTTCCTTGTTGCAGTGCGTAAACTCTTCGAAGGCTGCTGACATGTAACAGCAGACACATTCGTGTGTGGCATCGGCCTCTTCAGCTTCCTCGTTGTTGAGTAGAACTGCCAGCCCTCTATCCTTTGCCTCCCTCTCTCGTCTGTCCTTTTCCTTCAAAGGTTTGACCAACGTGTCGTAGAGTTCGCGGTCCAGTTCAGCGCTGCCTGTTGTGCGGATGGTGGGGGTTACGCCATGGTTTGTCGTTCGCCAGACCACCAAAGGGTGTTTCTCCGCCTCGCCCGTTGCGATGGGTTTGCGTCGGAAGAAGAGCGTCGATATCGTAAATCTCCACGACTTTGATGACAGGGTAACCAAGGTCGGCCGGGCTTCGAGATACGAGTAGTTGGACTCGGCAAGCACGGCGTTGATGGTTGATCGTGATAGGCCCTTGAATTCCTGCCAGGCCAAGGACTGCACGGCAACCTTGTACTCTTTGCTCTTGAAGACGTCGGCTTTGGGTACAGCTTCGGTATGTGGCGTTTCCTTCTCGACCCTCCACCGACCTTTGACCCACGTCACCTTGTTCTTCAGCAGTGCATCAGCCACGAGGGCCAGCCTCGACTCTCCATCGAAGTTGGACAGCAGCTCGCGGAAAACCTCGACCTGAATATCAGGAAAGACTGCGGCTAATGCTTCGAGACTGTTGTTGAGCTCACAAAGATCTGGCCGTTGGGGCGGGACACAAGGCAGCTGTGCTTCGTCGAGTACGTATTCGGAGTTGAGGTCGACATCGCTGGGTTTCGATCGGAGGGATGGGGATCTATCGTTGGATGCGAGCAGGCCAGGAAAAACCATGATGGATGCTCATTCTGGGAGGCGTCGGCGGACGGCGGTGATGATGATGATGATGATGATGGGAAGTGTTGGTGTTGAGGCTCAAGTTGTCAAATTAGAGTTGACCCCGTGATGACTCCGGTTGGCTGAGGTTTTGGCAGGTGGCGTCACAGCCGGATGTCTCATGTAAGAATTGCAGTCTTTTATTTTTCAGTAATAAATTAATTTGTAATTAGGTGGAAACTTTTGTTCCTTGATACTGTATATGAATAAATTGTAAGTGATATTTGGATTAGGCGAGCACATGATTGTCGAAAAGTTATGATGTGATTCCCACTATTTGAGGACTTGTGCTTGTTCGATAAGCAATCATACAAATGAGCACTGGCCAAGGCCTTTAAATGCTGTAGAAAAAAGCCATATTCAGAATAATTACCAAACCTGCTATTTAAGCATGTCATCCATGAAATATTTCTCTGCCAAGGATAAATTGTTCGGTAAGCTTGGAACAAGTTTATTGGTGACTCGCTGATCTTAATTCTGTAGCTGTGGTCCTGGCCATGTTGGAGCAGGTGGCAGGTCAAGGTGACGGGCTGACCTAAATGAAAATGTTTGACTGTCGACTCGACACACTTGATCAGAAACCATTTGAGATTTCTGTCAAGCTTATTACTGATTTTGCATGAACTCCGAAATCGAGGGTGGGGAAGTCGAGAAGATGGAATTCGATGGATGAGTCCCCATAAAACAAAGAAAGGAAATTGGAAAGCATGAAAATTGCGACATAGATACTTTGGGAACCATCATGAAAATTAAAAGGCAGAGCATCTATGTCGGGTCAAGTATAAGATCCAAGCAGAAGCATACCCTGTCCCTTTCTTTAGCCAGGAAGAAGTGTAGTCACCAGCCATGAGGCTTGGGCGGACGTGGCTTTGTGGTACGGGGCTGGTAACCAATGAGCGGGCGTGCTTCGGTACCTAAATTTGGACCCGAGAGCTTAAGCGGACGGGGACCCACAAGCGCCCCACAACAGCCCAAAAAGGAATATCTCCAACACCTTTGAAAGACCTCACCAAAACATCTACACCATGAACAAAAAATCCTTCAAAAAATCAGGGCCTGACCGGGGATTGAACCCGGGACCTCGCCCATGTTCTCTGAGAGAATAGGGAACTTTCAGTACTTTCCCGAAGGGCGAATCCCTGCATAGGGGTCAGTTTTTAGTCTGAAAAGAAGTGCTGTCAAGTTACTTACTACCACTAGACCATCAGGCCGATCGTTATTGATGGCAGCCGAGATGTTTTTGCCTATATACCCTAAGTCAGACGCCGGGGACGTGCGCTACGTATGTGTCTCTGTGAGCTACCACGACGTCCTCTGTTGCCCTCTCCCAATTCTTTCGATGACACTAGAAGGTTAATACTTATTGCTTAAAGGCAATGTTCATGGATTCTTCTCCGTGTTCATGATATCGTATAGACTGACCTTTTGTCACATGGAATGCGGCACCAGTTTGTCCGTCAACGTCAAGGTGCCGAGAGGTCTAACTACTCAAATTTGTCAAACAGGTCACCAAAAAAAAGGCAGCATCTTCGTCTACAGTCTCCCGGGGCAAGTGACTGTTAACGAGCAACTGGCACCCATTTGATCTGTTTCCGTATTACTCCATTTATCTTTTGCAGCAATCCTAAAGATAGGAATGTGTGGTCTTTCCACAATGACATCTTGTGACTGTGTTAGTTCTTATATCATCACTTCAAATACATGACAGCAAATGGAGAGTTTATATAAAGTGACTACCATTAATGAATCTCTGAGCATATAGATGGTTTGATGTTTTCGCTAAAGATCTGACCGTGGTTAGAGATGGCAATAAACTGGCCAGTTGCTCTAAGCGTCACATACATATATGCCAATATGCAGATGAAATTGGAGACACACCATGTAACGTTATATAATAGCATCCATCCACTTCACCGGCGAGTTCCCCTATTGCAGCGGCCGATGAATTTCTTACAGATGTATTGGCTTCCCCGTAGAACGACGCCGACCATCTCTCAACGGAGGTGACTTTACTTGACATCCCAAGGACCGCTGTCGCATTATCAAAGTCGAGATCCCCAAGTTAAGACATGAGTATCCCCAATTGACCGATGGCGTAGCGGGAGAGTGCTTTCTTGATTCGCCCGGCGGCTAAGATGAGGGACTGTTAGGTTAACGTGGACAAGACTCCGGTGGATGATATATGCAACAGTGTCCATATCGGCTACAGCTCCAGTTCATGCAACTTCCCACATATTAAATCAATATAGTGGTGCCAGAATTCTTCCACTAGATCGTCAGGCCGCTGTTTGATAATAACTTTGAGTAATTGCCATGATATTTATAATGGTGCCCGAATTCTGTATCGATCCAGCTGGCTTTCTCTAGTTCTTATAAATATCGGAACGGTCGTGGAAGGTTTCTACCACGACACCCGCGGTACCCATGCCGGTCAGGCTCATACCGTTCATCAGAGCAACGGACACACAGGTCGTTGATAAATCGAGTTTGCTCATATATAGCCAGCCTCACCCCACATTATTTACTGGAAAGGAGGGATGAAGATGCACTACTCTCTACCACAGCTGTTTTGCATTGAAACGGCCACTTTCAACATCACTACTAACACTATATGCTGACTTCAGATAGTCATATTTCTTCCCGGATGATGTCAGCCAATTCAATCCATACATCCAACGACACAATCTCATTAACTATCAGCAACTCATAACAAATTCTATCAAGTCTATCGACCATAAATACTCCTTTGTCTCCATATCAACTGAGTTTACGTATCTTCGGCGTATGCATTATCTATCGGCAATAATCAACCAATATGTTCCTTCCTTTCACGCTCCTACTCATCTGCGCCTGTCCATTTATGGAAGCTGCAACACACCAGCAGCTCACCCATCCTGAAACACCTCCTGAGTTCCCTTCTTATGAACTTCGTCAAACACTTTTCCTCTTCAAAACTTCCACTCTTTAAATACTCATTCGGTAATTATTCGGCGCAAACGAACCGAGATTCCTTTTCCTCACTTGAGCCTACAGGGCGGCCGCCCTTTTCGTATCATATCACGTAAGTATGCCACTTCTCCATCCTTTTGACTCCTTCAATAATTGCTGAAGCTGGCATTTATACCTTAGCATGAAAAGGCCGAGATTGTCCTCCCGAGGCAGGCGCTTAAAGCTCTGCTTAGATTGCGACCTTTCGCTTCTCCCCAGCCGGGAGTGACGCCTTGCCTAGGGCGTTTAGAAGAAGAAGGATAGGGAGTCCGCAAGTACTATCACCTTGCTTCCTCATATACTACTGTCACTCCAGCTAATCATACTGCCATAGAGAAAGGCAACAGTGTCGTACCAAGAAAGCTGCCACCGAAGCGGCTGAGCCCTTTGCAGAGGAGAAAAGAAGGGTAAGTTTATCCCATGTGCCCACGATATGGAAGTGATAGGTTAAGAAAGTTGACTTCTATAAAAAAGGAAGATAATGAGCAAGAGTCCCAGGGCCGCCGCCGGCTGCACCCCCCTACTCTCCGAGCCGCTCTCGGCAACTATATTGATCTAGCCTCCAAATACAGTCTACAACTTCTCTCTAGAGTTGAAAGACTAGACACCAGCATAAATTTCTGCGGTCGCGGCGGCCTGCCTAGCGGGGTACATCTGCATCAAATATTCAGCACGACTGTCTATCTATCGTCGTGCGGCCCGTCTTTGGTCTTTGAGGGCCTTGTTTGTGCGATGCGCCATCGGGTTTGCATACTGTCCAGTTGAGCGGGTTCAAGAAACTACTGTTACAATTTTCAGAGCTTTTGCATGTTGACTTGAGATCAAACGCAGACCAGAAAAGGACAAATGTGAATAAATATTGACAGATCAATATTGAGTCGTTGATGGGAAGAGTGTGAATCAGTCCTCTCTGCGTTGATTTTAGTACATGTACAGTCCGTTCTTCGATGTTCACTACCTTGATGCTGTCTGTGAGTATCTACAGGAGAGTCACTGCCGATTGTAAGAATCATTGAGTACTCGAGGTTTATTCGCATAACCTCTCGCCAAATCACAGAAAGACATGCCAGTTTTTGGAACTGAAGACCGGTGTTTGATGTGCCAACGCCAACTCGCCATAAGGTAAGGCTCACCATGAGACAGCAAGGCAAGTTCAGTAATAACAATTATGTAGCAGTTGATGCACCCTGACGAGACTTTCAACGAAGGGCTCCAAATTTAAGACAGCCCGGAGTACCATGGATCATGAACTCTTCCCAAGATAACTAACATCACGAGATCGTGAGACAAGCATCAGATGCACTGACATATTGAGCTAGTGGAAACACAACAGCTGATGCATGCTTCTCTGGTTCGAGTTCAAAGAGAATACATGAAAGCCCAGGCTAGGGAGCCAAATGAATCTCAAGCAGCGCAGCTAGGATGGCGACGAGGTCATGTACTAGCTGTAACCCAAAATGCTGAGTTTCCCGACGACTACTTTACTCCCGTCATACTGCTGTATAGATTTTCAAGTAAGATATGTAGCTATTGAGACTGCCTCTGTCCCAATTTCGACATGGGTTACAGGTTAACAAGCAGCTCTCATCCGCTCCCAATCTTACTGCTACCATACGTATAGTTGAATGTTGGGAGCCAGTTGGTCACTACATAAATCATCGCCTTAGTACAAAGATAGTTGCCTAAAATACCTGAATACTATTAAACCGATCCAAATTGCTCTAACAGATGGATACTGTTGATTAATGATTCATTATCCCATCGATTAGGGGTTGTCGGAACGAGTGACATGCAAACTACGATTGCATATCTGAGGAAGTTTGCGTCCCTTTCCGAACCAACTCTTCAATCTCCTTTTTGTCACCCAAATATATTTCAGTTTCCTTTAAGTCAAGAATTCGATAGCGCTCCCCAAGTGGTTGTATCTGACGTGATTGCTTATTGAGTAAGGTATTGCACGAGAGGTTCCTGTCGCTCAGAATTATTGTTGCATCACTCACAAAGCATACACCGATCTTGCGGTGCTTTGCATAGGACAAGTACATAACCATATCTGCACATAGATGGCTATCTAAAAAAGAAAGTAGAAGGCAAATCACATCCACTGGTTCTTTAAAGACTGAGCGAATTGTGTGAAGCAAGAATGACTCTAATCTTGAGTTTCCTCCGTTTACGTACCTACAGGTTTACCGTAATTCTTTGATTCCTTTTCGTGTCTCGAGTCAAGACTTGAGTAGCGTGGTGGACAGACCCCGAGGCAAGGTAGTAGTTATGCATGGGTAAGATACTACGAGATCGTGGTCATCCATTATCGAGGAACCTGAGCAGCTCGACGTCTAGGGTAGGTTAAAGCAAAAGATCATCATGGCAGATTGTCCTGTCACTCAAGTCTCGTAAAGTATTCTCGCAGTCACACACTAACTAGTTGTGCCAGGTTGAGACTATTTATCATTTTGGACGTTTAACTTAATCGTACCTTAACTTCATACCATCTGTACTATTTCCTGATGCCCTGTCTAAAATTTAATTAGAACAATTAGACACCCATCATCTTTCCAAATTTTGAAATATCGTCTCATCAATCTAAATACTCTTTTATTTAAAACCTCCATTGTGCCTCGACAGATGTGTTTAATAACGATGGGGCCTACATACAACCCAGCGACCATTATCTATCCTTTTGATAATCGGTATAGATCACCGTAACGGGCAGTTGACTCCTGAAGCTTAATTTGACTACATGGATCTGGTAGATCTGATTAGTGGTGATCTCAAATTGCGATGCAAGAAAAAAAATATATGAAGGAACCACTTTAACATCACTGTATTGACATTTTTTTTTACCCGGAGTAGTTTTACAAGGCAAGGAACTTCCATCTACCAGTCCATATGTGCATTTGTTTTCGATAACTTGCTCGCAACTGATTCAATGTGCCGGCGAAGGCGTACGAACAGACTCGAATTAGACGATATCTGCGATATCTTGACTATGCCAAGTCTGCGCTTCTCGCACAGACACTGAAATTTCCGCCCAGGCGAGTTCAGATCTGCAAGTGAAATAAACTCAAGTGACCAATGTCTTGGCTTTTTATTGACTGTTTGATGCCATAGTGACAATACCTATGACAATGCCAAGTATTGAGATAGAAAAGCTCAACATGGACTACGTTGGTCTTTAATAGATAATCACTGTCCAACAAGTGGTTGAAAGGGAAAAACACTTATCCCGGAATGTCTAGGGAGGTATTGGTATAAGAATTGGGATGCAGCTATTCCAAACTAATTCTCAGAACGCGACGAGGAAGATGGCGTTTCGAACTTGGATACGTTCATGATAGTACCATACTACATGGATGTATTCATATTTTGTTCATAACCAACTGACATGGCTTCACAGAACATAGAGGCTACGCAAATATAAGAGTATTTGGGGTGTCCATAGATATATGAACAACCCAAACACAGTCAGGCATACGTTAAATATGAACTTTACGAGTTAATCTCGAGATAGAATGGTACGCATTATCATAAGAACCATAATGCTCAGAGGAGCATTAGGCAATGTTCTCTTCTCATCCCAAGTAGCCTTAGGACCTAGCCCCTTATCTCGTAGCCCCTGGATCGTGGTAGTGGTGATTCCTTATGGTCTTAGGCTCCCGCTACAGTATCATGCTGCTGTATCATCGAGCTCATGCGCGGAAGGAGCGACTGCCTCGTCGGTGCCCAAGTTCCTGCCACAGATTAACATTCTTCAGAGGGCAGGGCACATGACCGAATCACGGGACGAAAGGGTGCACACTGTAGGTATTTAATCTGAAGTTTTGCTGTGAATTCTTTTCCCCTCTTTAGGCATCGTCACATTTGTAAGTTGATCACTTTCTTTGGCTTCAGCAGTCGACACCACCAGCAACATTCCCTCTTTCATTTTGTCATTTCTCACAAGCGATTAGTCATTTGCATCTTTCTTGCAGCTCCTTTCTCGGCGCGTATTGCCCTCTCGGTAATTCTCGAAGCCGTGGAGCTGCTGGAGCAGGAAACAGTGGTTTGAAGATTACACTTCCTCCTTACTGTTCTGTTCCTACGTTTGGCCTCTTATACTTTGCTTCCTTATCTTACCTGCATCGTATTTTGATCGAAGACGAATTGATTTTCGTCGCCATTTCCCCTGCTTTCCTCACTTTCCCGATCTTCAATTCCCCTCCTGGTCACTACTCTCCTGCAACCACTCCTCTCATGCTGGAATTCCCCTCCTGTCGTTGCTCCCTTCCTACCGTCACTCCCCCTGTTATCGCCCTCTGTCCTGCTCGAACGTTTCGGTGTTTACGAGACAGTTTCCCAATCCCAGTGTTTCTGAATTCTTGCCGTTCACCTGCGGCATCATGGTACGAGACAAGAGTAAGGAGATTTGACTGACATGTATAGCCATTCTTTTTTTAAAAAAAAGTTTTCCAACGCCGTAAGTAGGCTTGCTTCTCTGGGTTTTGGTCTACCTATTCTGACAACTGTCTACTAATCAAAAAGTACACACACATTCACGATGCGTAAGTTTTACTCTTACCTTACCATTGGTAAACTTAGGCTTGGTAGCTCATGATTTAGCGAACATCTTCAAGGGGAAGACATACGTCATCCCGTCCGAAGCGGGCTCCTGGAGCCCTGAGCAACTTGCTGCCATCGGCAGCGCCCCAGCCGGGGGTCGTGGCCCGGCTGGGGGTATTCGGAAGAAGGAGAGGAATCTTCCTGTAAGTAGCACTGTTTTCTTGTTTGAATATGGGTGTGGGTTTACTTTGACTCAAGGGAAAGGGGAGGAGCAGGTACGCCGCGAAGCGGCGTGCCAAGAAGAAGAAGAAGGAGGAGGAGGAAGAGAAGAAGAAGANNTGGAAAGTCCTCTGCGGAGGCTTCGGCCCTCGGGCCGAAAATCAAGAAGGGTGAGTTCACTTTTGATGCGTTCGTACCATCAGAGTACCGTACTCAAAGAAGCTAACTTCTGTAGAAGAAGAAGAAGAAGATGAGGAGGGCTCCTTCCTTCCCCTCCCCGTC